>NCVS01001735.1:23427-64952 GCA_003055095.1 Goniozus legneri | reverse complement strand
AAAATAGAGAAGAGAGAAAGAGTGAGAGTGAGAGAGAGAGAGAGAGAGAGAGAGAGATAGATGTAACAGGATGAAATGGTGCGGTACGCGAGGAGCCACAGGCCGTCGTCGTGTGGCGACTGTCAAAAACGGCGCTCACGCGGTGTCTATCCCCGGTGGTGGTACGGCGATTGGCCCGCGGCGGCCGGAAGCGCGTATTCGATTGGCCGAGGAACGCGAGCCGCGCGCTCTCCTGGTGGGGGCAGAGCGAGAGGAGAAAAAACCTCCGGAGCGGAGGGGAGAGTAGAAAAAAACGCCGCGGCACGTTCACCGCGCGACAGCTCGCTTAGGTGGGGGAGAGAGATACCGCCGAGACTTCGGGATTAGACGGAGAAGGGAGATTAATAGACGAGGCTAGACGAGGAAGGGGAGAGTCGGCCGTGAGCGCGAGACGGAGAGAGAAAGAGAAAATTGCCAAGTGCAGATAAGATAAAGCGCAATGGAAATTCATAGAGAGAGGAGGCTCTATAAAAGGCTTAAAAATTGGCCGTGATTGCGAGCGAGGACGGCCTGACACTGGTGATCATTCGGAGATTAAATCGCGATCATTCGAATGCGCGAGCTTTCTGTGTAAATTTGTCACGAGACTCTGCCTGAGTTTCCAGATTCGAAATTTTCTATCAAGTCGAGCGACGAGCGAGCCTCGAACTTACGACGTCCGGGGAGATACTAAAGTGGCTGAAGCGGAGGACGCAATATTCGCTATCCCTACTTTCGCACTCCCACTCCTTCCGATTCCCTCTCCATTGTTCTCCTTGTGCAAACACTGCATTGGAAAATTCGCCACCCTTTTCTCATTTTCCGAACCACCTAAACAACCCCGTAAATCACTCGCCGCTAACCACTCGAATTCATATTCTTCCAGATTTTATTCACGAATTCGAGACAGGGTAGTTTGATAAATCTTTCTGCTTGGAAATCGAAAAATAATTCATAGAATTATTTTGGAATAAAACTAGGAACATTTTTACAGCAATGAACCTAATATACGTTCCAACGAAACGGTTACACACGTTCTCGGTTCGTGTGCGTCGTACACAATAAAATATACACATGTAGTGTATATCATTGAACGAGCGTCGCGTACTGTATGAGTCACGCGGATGTGCGTTCATGTACTCGAGCGAGTACAAACGCTGTTCCCCTCTCGCCGCTGCACGCATTTCTCCCTTCGCCCTGACGACGAAAAAAAACCACACGTACGCACCTCGGAGGTGAGACGTGAGAGTGCGAACTCGACCGATCGAATCCGATTCGCGAGGGGTTTCTTCCGTGCGAGACGCGTCGAGAGGAGAGGGGGAGTGGCGCCTCGGCTTCTCGGAAAAGCGGCAAGAGAACGCGCATCGCTTTCGCGTAATCCATCCTTCCCCTCGATTCTATTTGCGAGCGATAAAGCTCTCTTCATCCGCGTTATATTTCCATTTATAAATTTTTATAAGCGGGTCCCCTCCCCCCCCGTTTTCGCTTTATTTAATTTCTATCAATTAATACGTCGTGACCAATTAACGAGCTCGTCGTAACGAGAATCGATAACAAGAAAATTTCCGCTCGACGCAGTTCAATTTCTTCTCCTAACTTTTTTTTAAAATAATTATCTATCAGTTTTTTTGAATTTGGGGAGGAAGAGCGTTGAATGTCTCAATCGGGTGAGTTTCCACGTCAATGGAGTCTCGTTACCGCTGGCTGCCTCGACTCGGGCAACTATTATTGCTAATATAGCGTTCATTAGCGAAAATACTCGTTACGGTAGTTGATTTACAGAAGCGCCTTATCGCGACGATCGCCGCGACCGCTTCCTCGATATTTCAAGCGGCTCGGTTGCCGTAGGCAGGCTCTCTTGCATTGTCGAGCCGGCTTATCCAAAACTCGATAAAATTCGATATCGCCTTTCTTGATTCAATTAAGCACCATTAACGGTATCTCGGCGCGAATCCGACGAAAAAAAAAGCGAGAACAGAAATAACTCGCCCACGAAACTTTCCCCTCGCTCGGCGCGCGATTTTCACGAGTCGAATTTCGCGCTTCCTGCTCTCCCCACCGCCTCCTACTCTAGTTCTATTGAAAATGAGGAGAGGAAAAAAAACCCACCCAAGACGCGGCAACCCAAATTAAAAAAGAAAATATACTAGCCATCGGCGCGCGTCCGACTTTTTCGGCGCTGGCCGGGCGAAATGTGGGCCGCGAGACTTTTCGGTGTCCTTGAACCAGAAGGTGCCTCTTCCTCTACCTCCCTCCCCCCTCTTTTTCACCTGCAAAAAAATCGAGAGCCGGTCCAAACGGCCTAACGCTAACGAAAACCGTTTGTCCCAGTTTTACGCGTCCTCGACTTCGACCCACTTTTACCGCGCGTGTCTGCGTGCCGAGAGCGCACGCATACACGAGAGCCCGAGCGAGCCGACGAGATTCGTGAAATTAACGGTAACCGATCGCCGCCCGCTCGGTAAAATCGAAAGTGCCGAGTGAGGCCGAACTAAACGTCAAGTGCTTTATGACGATCTCTTAAGCAGTTGTAAAATCTAAACGAGTGCTTTACGGTTCCGTGTGATTCACAGCCTCGTTTGAACGAGTCCAAACCGCGGGTCATGCTATTGCCCAGAGAATAAAAGTTTATTTCTACTCGAAATTTGCATTTGAAATATTCTATTTATTAGACGGAATGAACAATAATTTATCCAATTAAATATTTATGTTTTTGAATATTAAAGAGCTTCGACAAATTTTTGTTTCGAGTGTAATACACGATAGTTTCTTTGCCGAAAAGACTTTCTTGGATTAACAGTTATGAATATTCCTGCTGAGAAATTTATTCATTTGTTTTGTGTTCTTTTATCACAGATTCTTGAAATTTCCAGTTTTCGAGTCCCTGACCGATTCTTACGTGTTACATGAATACAGCAATGAAAACATTGCCAGGACACTTTAAATACGATTTTCGGATGACGAACGCAAAAAATGGATATTATCGCCTGTCAATTTTGGAATTTCTAGAAAAAAACGATGTTAATATTTTTTAATTGGGGACTCTCGAGTAAAAGGTGAGCCGAAAATTTGGAGGCCGCGTACGGTAGTCGCAACTGTGAGAGGGACCAGTCGTCCTCCTGTTTGCGGCTCTGATTAGGATTCCGAGTGCCCCTTACGCTTTTTCGCGCGAATCGCTCGATCGAATGTAAACGCGCACGACGCGTCGAGCTCCTCGACACCGAGGACACCTCGAGCAACGCACTCTTACGAGATTACTATTTTCATCGTTCATCACATGCGATCACTGCCAAAAGTATATTTTGTTAGATTGAACGATTTTATCGAACTGTCAAAATAACGTCTTGACAGTTTAACTGGTTCAACAGAATTCTTTTTTTTTTCAGTATTTTTGAAAAGAAGCGCAGCAGAATCAATTTCTAGATTCGCCGTGCATTTGAATCCCGCGGAATCAAACTCGCCCGTGGAAAAACCGCATTGGCGATTCCGGGCTCGTAAAGCCGGGTCGGGATAAAAATCAAAATTGCTCTACGTGAAAATAAACGCGAAGGGGCCGGTTTAAATTTAGCCGAAAAATCTCTCGTGCCGGACACTTTCACCGGTCGTGTTTTTTAGCCTGGAGAGCGAGAGCACGCTCGGCACATATAACGGTATTCGAAAAACAATGTCGCGCTCGAGATGCCGGCCAAGGAGCGAGACAAAGAGGCGTCGCGAGGATCGAG
The DNA here is from genome assembly GCA_003055095.1 of Goniozus legneri. Classification (NCBI taxonomy): domain Eukaryota; kingdom Metazoa; phylum Arthropoda; class Insecta; order Hymenoptera; family Bethylidae; genus Goniozus; species Goniozus legneri. The sequence continues at coordinate 61,212 of NCVS01001735.1, read as the reverse complement.
AAGGAAGCGAGGATAACGCCGAGACACGACAGGACGAGATGGAGAGCCCGAGAGAGCGAGCGAGCCCGAATCGCCAAAACCGGTACCGGTGACCGTTCGCGGATGCGGAAACGATTCCTCGCGTCCTCCCCCTCCTCCATTTTTTTCTCGCTCTCTATTCTTCTCCCCTGGACTGTTAGAAAAGTTTCGAAATTCTGAATCCTCAATTTTTCGGATTTAAAATTCCAAAACTCGCTAGTATTGACTGCATCGGTGTTCCACTTCTCGATGTTTCTCCTCTTTCATCGTGTTCATTGGGATTGTCATTTATGCAACAAATTCTCGCGCGCGACGAAACCAAGTATTTACAATTTAAATGTTATTCTGACGCTACGAGGTGGAGCAGATCCCGCGGGCTGGTGGCGAAACTTTTTACTTGCCGTTTTTTTGTTATCGCTGTGCGAAATTTCGGGGAGATATCGAGAAGAGAGAGAAACGAGAGTCGGGCGTTTAGAACGAGAAATTTTTTCGGCCGATCGTTCAAAATTCGAAATTGGAAAGCGTTATAAATTTCGGCGTTATCCGCGCGCATCTGGCTAATGAAGCCCGCGCCTCGCGACTGCTGGATCAATCCAGACGATTTTATCTGAAAGAAAATGCGAGCCAGGAGGCTAAAAGGGAAATCAGGGAGCGCGCTCGCATCGTACGACTCCCTGCAACCTGTTGATTCCTGGTCCCTTTCACCCGAGCCGTTTTATATTTCAACCCACACTGAAAATACTGTCGAAGCTACTTTTACTACTCGAAAAAATTAAGGGGACACTTGTCATTTTCAAAAAACTAAATCTGGACTGAACTGATCACTTTATCGATCAATTAATCATTATCAGCTAAGAATGATTTTAGAATGATAATTGTCCTTTTAATTTCTCTGAGAAGTGTATTTATTCACTTCATAACGAATATTAGACGTAACAAATTATTTTTATATCGATACACATATCTTTGAGATTGGGAACAGGATTCGATTGCACAATCGAACAATTACTTCCCTCGGAGAGCGATGAATATTCATCTCCCATGAATCGGCCGATCGAGAGGCTCAATTTCTCCAAAATAAATAAACGGGGGCCGTGTTTGGTCATTAGTCGCAACAATTGATGCCGGGCGATCGGTTTCACTGCGTTTTAATAACCTACGTCACGCGCGGCTCGAAACGTCGTCGTGAATTTTTCGAGCGAGAGCTCGAGGGGAGGAGGGGGAGCACAGAAAGTGACTTAAAAAGGAAGTACGAAAAAAAAGAGGGCGTCAGTGGATTCGCGTCGGAGTTGTGGTATTGAGGACCCGGGCCCCGTTTCACTGGACGGGAGAAAGTGCGCCGAAAGTTCACGCCGGTTCGGCCGTACGCAGCGACGTGTACGGGGACCGGTTTACCGACTCGCCGTGAACACGAACCGGCCTCTTGCCCAACGCGATCCGCCGAAATCCGCTATCTTCCGTCTTGCTCTTCATTTTCTCCCGCTCAAAATATTTCTCTCTCTCTCTCTCTCTCTCTCTCTCTCGTCCTTTCACTGCATTTTCGTGTAGGGCGAAACTCATTCGTCTCCTCGATTCGAATTGCGTAATTCCCTTGTTCCCTTTACTTTCTTCGGTGGGATCGAGATAATGAATTTCTCAACTCTCCGAGTAGAGGAGTTTCTCCATTTGAATTATCGCGTCGATAAAGAATTTGTTTACTTTGAAATTCGCTTTTAACGACTCGGGCGAGCGTCCCGGGTCTATTAATTGTTTCTCGAACGCTGAATTTTAATCTGAGGAGGTGCGTTATTCGTCATCCATAAATGTCGCTGCTAAGCTAGCAATCAATTTCGCCGGGCTAATTAGCGGTCCGGATGGGTAAAGAAATTTAGCGAAGAAAGTAGAAAAATGATATGCACCGATGGACGTGTATAAATCCCGGCCGTTCACGGAAGTTCGGAAAGTTACCCCCTGTGCCCCCTTCACGTCCTCCTTTGACTCGTTCGAGCAATCAATTTGAACGATAATGAGTACGTGTCGACGCGCGTGAGCGAAATGCGAAAAGCGAAGATGGACGCGAAATTATTGCCAGGATCTATTTGTTCCCTGTCAAGGATGTGCTCGCGCGCGTATTGCAGCGTTAACGAGAAAAAAATTCTCGGAGTAGAATTTTCGACGAAGAAAAAACAGTTCGTTTCCGTAATTTCTCGGCGAGTTTTTCGGGGGTAGCCGTTCTCGCAACGGCTCGTTTCGTTCGGTTTCACTGTAATTACTTCATCGAAGACGGCGCGCATCGCAGTCACGACGAGCTCTCGTTGAAAATTAGCCTCTCGCCGTTCGCGGAACCTACAGCGCGCCGTTTATGTAAACGCCGAGCATTTTGCGATCCAGCAACATCTGTCTGTCAGCTGTTAATTGCTCGTTTCGAATCGCCCGCTCATACACGCGCGCGGCATCGAAAAGCTCGATGTGCCATCGACTTGCGTTCGCGAACTTGCTATAATTAATTGCAACGACGCAAACAAAGTGATCAGACTCTATATTGAAAATAAAAATCTTAGTGTTTATTTTATTTTTCGAGCTTAGCAATAATAAAAACTAGAATAACATAAAAAAATATAGTGAAAAATGTGACTAGTAGTGTTAAAAAAAAAAGTTTTTAAAGTTTTTTCTTAAAGAAAAATTGGATTTGTTTTTTGAAAGTACAAATGTCTTCCGACCACGTAATCGTTCGAGTACTTTCAGCGACGTTCATGCACCGCTGAAATCGCGAATAAAAGTGCTCGGATGACTTGCTCCTTCGCTTTCGTCACGAAAAAGAGCAGACGAATTTCGTCGTTGCGTGTGATTGGCCGATGCGGAAAAGGACTGCGAGATTTTTCGTCTCCTTCCTATTCCGCGAAATTCTACTCGCTTTCGTGTTACATCAGATTTATCAGGCGCGATTACAAAAGTCATTTCCTCGACAAAATCTCGCGATATTCTCTTCCTCGAGCGACGTTGACTGCTTGAAAAGTTTCGACGTCGCCGATATCGTAAATACGACAAATAGGCGCGGACTTTTTCGCGTGACGAACTGCCCGTAATCTGATAGGCACCGACGTAGGATCGCGAGTGGAAAATAACCGAGCGCGTACGACGACTGGTTCTCACTGGATTCTAGTCTTTTTAACCTACGGCGAGTAGACGTCGTTCAATAGCGTCGAGTATCCGTTTAATTGAAAAGACAGTTAATTAGGAGAAGTTTACGGGTCTTCACGAAAGATGGAACGACCGATATAAACTTTTCTGAGTTCCATTTATGGCCTCCGTTCGCACTTTTCCTCGGTCCTTATCTCGGTGAAATTTTATTCTGTTTATCGGCGAGGGACCACCGAAGAATCCGAAGCTGCTCGGGTCTGAGAGGAATAGGTAGCGTCGGCGACGCACAGGAGAGAAGAGGAGCAGAAGTGACGAAGGCGGAGTGGTACAACCTACGCGAAATCGAAGGACGCGTTCGCGCGTACCTTTAAATTTTCTCTCGCCAGGTTGGAGTCAGAGGTCGACCCCAAAGAGAGGGGAAGAAAGAGGCTGACGAGAGAGGACAGAAAGAAGACCCTGCACATAACGGTCCGCGGTGAAAAAATTTTATTATCAGAAAAACAAGGTTGTTATTATCCGAAACGGTACAATAATTAGGTTTCTTCAATTTACTCAAAATTCTACGCAAAACTTTTCTCGCTAGAGACCTTGAACCCTTCGCGAAAAATTGTAAAATAAAATTTGTCAACGTTATCTCCAGTGAATTTATGGCGAAATAAGCTTCTGTTTACGATAAAAACTACTGAGGAGCGCTTTTTCGATTTATCAGCACGTAGTACCCGTACATACGTTTTATCTCGCGAGACGTAGCAGTGTCGCACATTACACGGCCCCGGTTCCCACCTCGAGCAGATAGAGCGAGTAAGAACGTTAGTGTGTGGAGGGATAATCCCATGTGGTCGAAGTACGGTCTCGAGTTTCTTACTGGACCATACTTACAGGTTCTCGGGAGGTAATTCGAAGTGCGCAGGACGAAGAACTCCTGCCCGACGAGCAAAACCGTAAACGCGTAACTTTGAGATGAATAATTACGGAATTATTCTCAATACGCGGCTAATTTTTCATTTTAAAAGAGACTTTCTGGGATGCAAATGTTGGAATAATTTTACGCTGTGTTATTATTATATGCTCGCATTACCGTATTCAGGTTCAGCAATACGTGGATTAATAAAAAGCGTGCCAGTGGCAGACCAGATCTGTTCAAACAGACGAGTGTACAGGAGGGGCACAATGCCGCTCTTCTCCAGCAGCGATTTTCACGTACAAGTGATTCCATATACCGAGCTAAATCGTATTTATATATCCTCCCGTACATATCTTATAAAATTGCGCCTTATCGACTAGCAAATATTTGCCGAAACGCGATCGGCGTAATCTAATTTATATATTTCGCGTCTCAACGAGCCTGGGAAAATTCTGACGCGCCGGTCGATTAAATGACTCGACTCATCGAATGATGTAATTATTCAGACTGAGATTCATAAAAGAAAATTAACGAAATTTCAACGAAGTGAGCGTGGAATTTTAAAAGTGGACAATTAACGAGCTGCATCGATATTCGAAAAAGTGTACTTACGGAATAATTAACGTCCTCTCTCTCTCTTTGCGTCTATCGCAGCGTAGGTATGAAGACATGACAGGACGTGACGTCACAAGGACGTAGTACGATGTCCGCCTTCCCCTTACCTTCCGCGCTAAAATATCGTACGGCTGAATCTAACGCGGGAGAGAAAGAGAGGAGCGGTTATACCCTCGCGATAATTTATATACGAGCTCGTGAGAGACACGCGCGGACGTTTCGCGCTCGCACGTCGATGTTATTCAAATTGGACGTCGTTAATACCCGTTGGCTTTGTCTCGACCGATAGATAAACTCGTCTCGGTAAATTATTACCATCGGGAGGATTAATTTATTCGCAAACTGGAAACAGATTTCCCATAGAAGAGCGCTAAACGAGGCGCTCAATTTCTCTGCAGGTCGTTAAAATAACCGCCCCAATTTTGCTACGACCAGTGAAATTTTTCACAACTTACCTTGCGTGAGAAAAAAATTTTGTCGAACCAAAATCCTAAACTATGAAGTATATTTTATCAAATGAATAGTGAAATCTCTTTTTTATTGACTGATGTAACAATTATTTTATTATTTGATCGAACTGTCAAGTACTTAGCAGTACAATTGGTTCAACAGAATTTTTTTCTGCTTCCAACTGAATTAGCATTATTCTCTCGTTGAAAATCCAATTTCTCAATAAATCACTGGATTTACGTAGAGGCAAATCCAACTTTTACCGACAACAAACGGCTGGAATGTCATCGCGAGACCAACCCATTTCCCTCGTTAACAATATACATTCCAACGCACTCGAAGAAACGAAACGCGGTTATCGATTTCGAACGATCGGCGAACTCGACTATCTCACGATTCGCAATTATGATATCCCGTACAGCGATTTTTTTTCGCCGAGTCACCGTGGAGATGAAAAAATTTCGCGGTGGCGCAGAGACCCTTCTAATTATTCCCGGCTCGGTGTTGATTTTTTTCTTTTTTTCAAAGGCTCGCGCGCAAGCCACGGATACTTATAACGCGCGAAAAGATTCACGACGCGGCCCGCGAGCGTTTAACACGCCGTGCCGGGCCGCGCACGCACGTGTAACCGACGCATAATTAATAGCGCCCGCCGCGATTTATACGTTATTGACGATGAAACGGTCTTGCGAAATTAATGCGCATATTAAAACGCGCCTCGGCCCTTCCCGAACGTCTAAACACGACTCGTTACGCGAAAACAGACTCGAGTTTTTCGCGATTTTCTTAATTGAACTCTCGATCGACTTACATTGCCATACAGAATGTTTCAAAATTTTTTGAATTGTCTTTCTCGAGAAAATTATGAAGAATTTTCACTAGCAGTTATGTTTCTTTATTAATATGTTGTTACTAGTTTTCTTCTGTTGCTAAATCTAAATAATCTACGAGTGCATTAACTATTTTTCTCCGAGAAATATTTCGTCTATTATCAACTGAAATTTCTGTATAAAAAATAATTTACCCTGATCTGAATTTTTCAGATACATAAATAAAGCATAAACGCGGACAACTCAGGATAAAATCATGCACGTGTAGCTGACAGGGGAGTTTTATTAACCTTTGTGGGTGAATCACGAAAAAATTTTAAAAGGGAGAAAACCAAAAAAAAATGCTGTTTCAAGTCAAAAATAACAGCGTTGAAAAATCAGAAAATTAGTCTTATCGATAAATCGATATCATTCGTTAATCAGCGGTGGATTTTAACGATGGAGTCACGTTTGACTATTGAAATTATAATTTTCTATTTAACAATGACGCTCTAGTCTGAAAAACGTACTCTATGCGGTGCTGATCTCGTACGTGTCTGTACGGAGGGATGCAAAACATAAAAAAAAATGAACTGCCGGTACTCACTTACCCTTCAGAGAGGATGTTATCATGGGGTCACCTGAAAACGATAGAAGATACAGTATTTCGTAACCGACATGCGTGAATGAGAGAAAATCGATTACGCGTTTTTAATAATCATCTAAGCGAGAATAGAAGAAAAAAAACAGTAGAAGAAATAATTTACAAAAATCTAAGATTCAAGTCTATTTGCTATCTACTATTCGTAACTACCTGTACAACTGACATTTTTAAAAAGCCTAATTCGATTTTCGATCAATACATAAAGTCGATATCAATTAGCATAATACACAATTTACATCCATTTTATCTCTCGATGGATCGACCTGAGTAAAAATTTGATCGGTTATTCAATCGTATTTAATAGCCTATATTTCGTTTCATATAATTGATTCATGCGGTTTTTTATTTGCGATTTTCACGTTTTATATAGTAAACAAAGCCAAAACACCGATCAAATTTTTCGGCTCGATTTTATCGACACCCCGAGTAAAAAAATTTATTTATACCATTTCGGAGTATAAATCTCGCTTCAATTAGGAGTCAGCCAAGCTTCAGACACTTCAAACTACACTTTATACGCGTATTTACACTGAAAATTCGCGAAAAGAGTTCTCACAATACGACACAACTGACATTTTGAAAACAATAATGGCCGCTCCAACATCCTGCGCAGTTGCGTAATCAAGATTCAGACCTGCGCAGATGCTACTGCCGAGATCATCACTAGCGCCACTCGCGGCGAAAGTCGGAACTAACCGCAACTGGACAAGTTATATCAATTTCGTGTTATTAATAACAATTTTAGCGGTCTACGTAGATCTTTGTTTTGGTCACACAAGACGGGCGGCCATTATTGTTTTCAAATTCAAAATGTCAGTCCCGTCGTGTTGTAAGAATTCTTTTCTTTTTTAGTGTAAACGCGAGTGTAAAGTGCAGTTTTATGCGATTGTGATGTGACTATGCGAGCTTAGCTAATTCCCGATTAAGGAGAGACTAATACGACAAAGGTAAGAGTAAAATTTTGTCGATAAAATCGAGCCGAAAAATTTGATCAATTTTTTGGCTGTTTGTATTTCTTTACGTACAATATTACAGTAAACATTGTAGTATAGTCTACTATAATGTATTTTGATAAAAATATAAATAAACGAAAAAATGAAACAAAATACAGACTACTAAACACGACCGAACCGATAAAATTTTTCGACTCGAGGACGATTAAATTATCGAGCGTACCTCGCGTGTGCGCGATTGAGCCGCTAGAAGGAACGGGTAGCTCCGGTGACTCGCGTTCTAATAAATCAGACGTCGTGGTGCAACATCGCGCGTTCGTAAGCACGCCCCGATCGAATTTCACGATCCCTTTCATATACGAGCGGCTGGATCGCGCAAGAGACGAGAGAGAAATCGCCAACCGTGTGCGCGATTCTCGAGCACAATGAGCGGGTATTCTTCAGCTGGCCGTAACGAGTGGCGAAAACTGTCACTGCTCCGGCCAAAAATTATCGTCAACGATTACCGCACCCTGGAATTCTAACCGCGAGCTATCTCGTGATTTATTATTCGATATAGAATTAAACGGCTGAGTTTTGTTCATCGGTGAACAAAACTTAAAAAAAAAAATAAAATAAATCGATAAATATTTTCGTTGAGAGATTAATTTTGGCGCCAATTAGGCGGCTTGCGCCAAACCGAGAGACAGACGAAGGGTGTACTGCGAAAGGGTTAGAGCGACCTCCGTGCGGAGCGCGTGGGTTCACGTGGGCAGGGTCCGCGGGTCAGAGGTCACAGAGTGCACGTAAACCACAGAGGAGTCCGGGAAAACGCTCCCTCTCCTAAGAGAGATACTCTATCTCGGCTCGCATAATGCGCAAGTGGGAGGCTACGAGTATTAACTTCGCAAACATATACATATTTTTCTATGTTGATTATACTGAAAATAAAATTTTGTTGAATTTACTCAATATTTGCATACGTTAAAATTAATATTTAATTATTTTAAATAAATTTTATCGAATTATTCATTTGAACGTACACAAATATTGAGTACACTCAAAAAACTTTTCTTTCGGTGTAGTTATTTAAAAATAACGTATGATTAATTTGAATAGTTTCGCGAATGAAACGAAATCTTTCGAATTATAGAAATTTATCCAGTTGTAGTTCACGGAGTGTGGTTCATACATATTCTGACTCCACAGACACCTTTTTGGTTTTTTTCCGAACCCTTTGTAGTTCTCCCCTCTTTATTGGGCTTTGTTCCACCTCATCTCGGCTTTCCGCTACAGCGAGATTCGCTTAAACGCGTGAGTTCACTCGCTAACCAATACATCATACGCACGATATGACACACAATTGAACAAGGTACGAAGATCGTTCTTTTCAGAGTTTATATATGGAGGGTCGATGGTCTATTGTTTAGAGTCGACGCAAAAATTGGCAACTTTGTCTCACCTTCGCGAATTTATTCTCTGTCTTCCACACGTCGTTCATTAATATATCAGTTAAAAAATTTCGAGTTAATATGGCCGTCAACCGAGGTAAGTAAGAGTAAAAGTTCTAATTGCACGTTTTGTGAGTTTGTCGATTCGTGAATTACGACGATTACAAGTACGGTAAAACATCGATTAACGGAACGCAGTCGGGAATAGGTAAGAGGTGCGTAAACGTTTTGCCCGTGCGCGAACGTAAATCCTTTTGCCTCGGCCGCGTTGCAATTACAGGAGATTGCCCTACGCGGGGTAATTCGTTTCGCGATATTCAACGCTTATTAGATGTCTCTTGCCGGTAGAGAATCGAACGGTGAGAAATTTTCATTGATAGATGCACTGCAAAAAAAATTCATAGAATTCATTCGCATACATTCAAATCAATATTTGAACAGGACGAAATAATTTGAATTGTAGATATCAATATTATAAATATTTAGTCATATCGAACAATAATTTTATTTAAATGTATGCAAATAAGTATTTAGTATATTTTTCGCAGTGTGACAATTGTTCAGACTGCAATAAATTTTTCAATCGATCGCAATTCGCCTGTTTACATTTTTTCTTAGGTTTCGTTCTCGTCTAAGCGTCCATACGGAATCCGCGAGTCGAAGGACGAATCGCGAGGTGAAGAGGGACAGAGGGGAAAGGACGGAAGAGACGGAGGCGGAGGATCGAGGAGGCGTAACGCAGGTGCGGGAAGAGCAGACGACGAAGACGGCGGAGGGGGGAAAGACGATTACTCGCACAGGATGCGCGCGCTTGCTTAGAAATAAACACAAGCCGCGCGTTATCCTGCCTATGCCTGGCATTATCCTCCGCAGCGAGATGGAACGTCACGACTGTAGCGCATAAACGCGTCCTTGAATGTCGCCGAGTCGATTTATACAGTCGCGAGGACTCGCGGACTGATTGAAGACCGGCGCAAAACTCTTTATTGATGAAACTGCGCGATTTTCTATTCGGGTAAAGGTCGCGTCCCGACCAGAAACTTTTCAGCACTAAAAATTGAAGCTACTCATTTCAAAATATAGAAATAATTCTGTTCGATGGAAATTATCGGAATAAAAAAATTATGCTTAGAATATTAGTATTTTCAAAAATAAATATTTGGTTGTTTATTTCTACACAAATGTTAATTTTTAGAGTATCAATTCTATTTTTCGATGGTCACTCAGTGATAATTTGAATAAACGAGACCGTTTGAGAATTCGAAGAGACTCGCGTAAAACGATTAGATACCATTTTCGTGTTATTCCATCCCATATGACGTACGATGGTGTTTACGTAGAACGAATTTTCATGAATAAAAGCTACACTCGTGGTTTTCATTCGTTGCTCAGATTTTACGAAATTCTTTGAACCGAGTAATTTTTATTTTCTAGTTCTATCGAGTGCAGCTTATATTTATCGTAAAAAGTTTATACGGCTCGTAATTGGAGCCTCGAATTGCTCGTATCCTCTCCACGCTTCTTATTTTTTGTTTTTTCTTTATATCGGAGAGACCTAATCAACGGATCGCGATCAGCGTCTCGACGACGTGTCACGTCAACGCTGGGATGTGTAATTTTTTTTTCTATTTGAATAAGGGGAATACCTTTTGCGTAATCGCGAAACGTCTTCCGGTATGCTCGCGCGCGAAACGCTACCGCCGTCGCAGCGACGCGACGAGATCTGTCTTGCTACGTGGGGGGTTACCCGAATCGATGACGAAGAACTCCCCGAGCGTAGGAACGAAGAAAGCCCCTAAATTATTCATGAATCTGTTGCTTCCATCCGGAGCTCCCGACCCGTTGCATCGAATCTTTCTCGCTCGAAATAAAGAAACAATTTACATTCGCGTATTTCTTCGTTTTTTTTTCGGAATATCATATCGCATTGTAATAATGTGATTTGAAAGCATCGTTGAGATATAAATGGGAGAGTTATTCTCTCGGGGATCTAATGCATTTTTGAGGAAAGTCATTACGTAACGGGGAACTCAAATATGAACGCTAATGCAATTTCGTTAAGTATGTTGCATGATTCGATAACTTCAAAGTGTCTACTTTGTTGACCATAATTAGACGTCGATCGGATGGCCTCCCCGTCGTTTATGCGTTTCACTCCGTCACGCGATTTATTAATACGATCACTTGCGGCCACGACTTTTTCCCATCCTCGAAGACGAACGCGATACTCTTGGGTATAAAAAGTGCACAACACTAACCGACGCGGCATTAATTCTCGGAGGACGATAGAACAATTCGGTGATTGACGTTGCATGTTGGACGCTCGTGTGCTTCCAGCTTATGTAATTTTGTGTAAAAAGGGATTCGTATCATTCGAGGTGTACAGAGAATCAAGATGAAAGGTCCCAATACATTTTCTACAAAATATTTTATATTGTCTATGCCTTATATTGCTTTTGAAATTCTATTGCGCTTATCCTATCTCTTTTTGCGAACACGAATGATTCGCATCACTGCTTACAAGCTTTTCTGCGCAAGGCCATATAGAATTATCATTTAATCACACGTGGAGAACTGATCTTGAAACAATAATATTCGAACGAAGAAAAGTCATTCTCTGTTGCACGTGTAATGCGAGCCCTTCATTTTTGAAAAATGAAACTGTTAAAAATTGTATGTACTCTATTTGTTCTATATTGTACAATACTCACAAAATATTTAAAACAATTAAAAAATTTAAACAGTTAAAAGTTATTATACTTGAATTATGTGGCCTGTAGTTTTTGGATTGTCTTCATAGTAAAATGTAACTGAACTAAGAATTATAAAATTTCGAAAAATTTTCTCACATCCTTCGATTGGTTCAATTTTTTTTAACTCTAGACAACAGGAACGATCCAGGAACTACAGGCCAGGTAATTTAAATTCAAATATATATTTTTTTAATATTTTGTGCTAACATCATACACATCTGTTGCAACGTAAAAATTTATTTTTGTGTAAAATATAAATTAAATTAGAAATCTATTAATCATAATATCATACATATATGCAACTGCAGTACTGTATGAAATTTTCCTACACTCAAAAAACGCAAATGTTGTGAAGTGGGTCAACGTTTATCTTATCTGTGAGACAAATCGTATCTTCGAACGTGATTTAATACAAGAGCAGAGTGAAGATTTCATGCTAACTTCTGTAGTTGCCTCACGTGACAATTCGCGCCGATAATTACGATTCGACAATAACAACAATTCGTATAACAATTAAGATTCATAAAACCACTCTTTGCTTCCTTAAATTTCTCGTCATACATAAACTCCGATGAACGAGTTACGTTATTATCACTCGAACGAATACACCAAAACGAAAAAATAGCGAATTGAAAAGACAATTAGAGTCGCATTGAAAGAGAGAGAGAAACAGAGAAAAGGTTTTGTGTGACATGATTGGATACCTGGATCGTCGTAAGGAGCGGCTCCGGGGTGGACGGGCTCCCCCCTGTGGGGTTGAAACTGCTGCTGTTGGTGCAACGAGGCGGGCTGGGCGGGCTGCAGCTGCTGCTGGCTCTGCTGCGACGGCGAATAGTGCGCGCTGGCGCCACCGGCGAACGAAGCCGCCGCTTCTTGCTGGAGCTGCTGCTGTTGCTGCTGCTGTTGTTGTTGCAGTTGCTGTTGCTGTTGCTGTTGCTGTTGCTGCTTGTACTGTCCGGATTGATAATTCGGCGGTTGATGGCTGTTGTGATGGTGGTGAGGATAAGAGTGAGAGCAAGACGAATACCAGGTGTAGTACTGTTGCCAGGAGGCTGCAGCGTCCACACCTGACATGCCCTCATCCTCCACGCCTCCCATTCGCATCCACCAGGCCCCCTCGCTCCTCGTTTCTTCCGTCCTAAACGAGCTTTTCTTCTTCGAACTGACCCTCTCCTCCCCTCTTTCGTTACCCTCTTATACCTCTAAAACTCTCGTGCTGGCTCTCCCCTTTTTCGTCAATCGATACAAATTGTACTATACAATCCTAGATTAGATTCTCAACAATAATTTTAACTCACTTTTTTACGCCGTTGTCATTGTCAACTCAACAGTTACAGCGATGATCAAAGAGTGGGCGTTTTGTCATTTTTCCAAAAAATTTGTTTCGATTATTCTCAACGCACTTTCTATCGCGTTATATGAGAAACATGACGATTCGACTGCTGTTTTTACAACACAATGCAATGAATATTGAAATTGTGACCAGCTCTGGAATAATTTTCACAGTATTTATTCTGATTTTTACAATAAGCTATTTTACTATATTGGGGTGGAATTCCGAAAGCATAGCTACGAGTTTTGCGATGAAATTTTGCACAAAGGTAGTTTTTGGCAACACATGAAGATCCCCCAAGGGATTTTTGGCGGAAATCAACTGTTCACCCCCTACAGCCCCCCAAAGTTCACCCCCAAAAAATGGTCTTTTTTTAATATCTCGAGAACCGTTGGAGATAGAAAGTTGTTATTGGCGTCAGAATTTTTGTTTTTACAAGCTCTATAAAAAAGAATTCTATCATTATTTTTGTAAAATTAATACTTTTTGAGTAAATTCGTTTTTTATGGTTTTTTGGAGTTCTCTCGATATCTCGAGAACCTATGAAGATAGAAAGTCGTTATTGGCGGCAAAATTTTTGTATTTACAAGTTCTATAAAGCTTCCCCTGTAAGCTTCCCCAAAGCTGTAATCCGCCCCGGTAGTGATTGGATATTGCCTGTAATGTTTTATATAAAACCTCGCAGGGCGCGGGCCCGCGAAGTATGCCGCGTAGCGGCCTGCTAAGCGGAGTCCACGCGGGGCGCGACCACGAGAAATCCAATATTTCGTGTTAGCTAAGGTTCGTCCACATACCGCATTTTTCGTAAATTTCCAGTGATTGGGTGTTAGTGTTTTGCGAATCACCCTTTATAGGGTATATATGTTGTAGAGTTGAGCGACACGAATATTTTGCCGCTAATAACGACTTTCTATCTTCATTGGTTCTCGAGATATCGAGAAAACTCCAAAAAACCATAAAAAACGAATTTACTCAAAAAGTATTTATTTTACAAAAAAAAAATGATAGAATTCTTTTTTATAGAGCTTGTAAAAACAAAAATTTTGACGCCAATAACAACTTTCTATCTCCAACGGTTCTCGGGATATTAAAAAAAAACACTTTTTGGGGGTGAACTTTGGGGGGCTGTAGGGGGTGAACAGTTGATTTCCGCCAAAACTCCCTTGGGGGATCTTCATGTGTTGCCGAAAACTACCTTTGTGCAAAATTTCATCGCAAAACTCGTAGCTATGCTTTCGGAACTTTACCCCTATATTGGAACTTTCCTCAGGAAAATTTATTCAAAATCATAGGATTATTATTTATAGTGTATCGCATAATTTTTTTTCTCCTTTTACCTAAACGTACTCGATCACGATCGAATCTCGCAACGGAGGTTCTTTCTACACTATAAGGAACAGCTAGTATGAGTACTTCTCGCTAAAAATACTGATTTTACGTACACCATAAAATAAAATAAATATTCGTTTAGTTTTTCCATTTAGAATAATAGCATTGCGGAGTACGCTGTTAATGATTATTACAGTCGCCTATAGTAACACGCTGAACTATTTCGTTCACGCAGTACTTATTCACCTCAAATTTCGATTTTGGCTAGCTTCATAGGCTACTACTGCTTTCCTTTCTCTTATAAGTCTGGTTCAACTATGTAAACAGAGCAAACCATTTTAATCAATCCAAGTTCGTATCTTGAAAATTATGTTAGACTGAAATAATCCAAATAAAAGTAATTTTATCCAAAAGTGAATAAACAAAGATTATTATTTCGATTTGAGATTACTTTAAGTCTTCTTTGATCTTCCTAATTTATCAAGAACATAGATATCATGCAAAATTCTAGTCAATCGAAAAAAGTAAAATTCTAACTAACAATCAAAACGATTTACAGAATTACACCCCCGAGAAACGAATCCGTAAAAACGACCAAATTACGTGAAAACTGCTTACTAATTAAAGAAACAGAACACTCGAGTGGAACACCAATAGTCACAAAAGGATGCAAACGATCGAAAAATTTCACTAAATACAGTCCAATTTCTGCACATTATGCAATTCCTCCCAGTCTATTAATTAGGATTATCGAAGCGAAAAGAAAACCTCCCAAAAAAGGAACATTCACCGGCAGACGTTGAATCCGACCTTGAACTACCATACTCACACCAACAAACAGTCGCATGCATTCAAACCAATATTTTTCGCATAGAGGTAGTACTACTGTCAAATCTTTTCTTATACAAACTTTATTGTACGGTTCCTGTTACGTAACTAATTATACAACAAACGTTATTATAATCAAAAAGAATTCCTCGATAAATAAGCCTGGCCTGATCAAAATGGTCCGCCCTTCGTAAGCTCAAACAAAGACTGTAATGTCGCTCGTTAGTTAGCTTATATATTTCCGAATTCGCACATCCCAAGTGGAGTCCGGTTGTTCGCGCGAGGAGGCCCGAAACGCTACACGCCAAATTCGTCGCACGTTAGAAATATTTTGTGCATATAAATAATCGCGTCGATTTTTCGTGTACAACGCGCACGTTGGATCGGCGAAGCTCCCGTTGAAGACTGAGAGGACCGGATTCCTCTTTGCCGCGTCGAGTCGAATCGGGGAGGGTTTTGCGCGGGGGGGGAAGAGGGAGGAGAGAGAGTTTCGACGGGACGCTAGCTCGTCTACGAACGGGGGAGCGAGACGACGGGGTGGAGAGAGGGGGGAAGGGGTGAGACGGGAGGGATGATGTGCCGAGGTCCACGTGCAACGTCGGGCACGTTGCTCGGTCACGTGGACGCCCACACGCCTCCCCCCGAGCCTCGTTTCCGTCCGTGTGTTACCCCTGGCGTTTCGCGATCCTACACCTGAGCTTGCTCCAATTAAACGGAAACGACTAAAATGACACTTTTGAGTCTCCCTCGAGCTTTGTAACGAGTTATTTTCGTTGAATGGAAAATTCTAATTCCGTTTGCGCAAAATTCATCTATATTTCTATGTCGTCTCTTATTTTTACTTCTCATTATCGAGCTGTTCGAGCGCGCTATCGATCGCGATTGAAATACACGCGTAGTTGAGACTCCTTTCCTTTATAATTTCAAATTGCACGGGGCGTTATTGCGCAACACGACGGTTTCTCGGTTTCACGGAAAACAAAATATAAAAGCGTGCAGTTCGACGACTTCACCCACTTCGCGAGTGAGCTACTACGCGTGCCGTTTTAATATATTTAAATTACACGCCGGTCATATTCGTAGAAACGTGCATTCAATTTTTTCAAGCGCCGATCTTTTATATTTTTAGAACGCTCTTATTCAGCGCTCGCTTCGATATTCGATATCATCAACGCGTTTCACGAGGCACCAGTGTAACGCTCAATTGTTGCTTTCACGTTTCTCTCTAACGTGTGTATCGGAACCGATGATCTTCGCATAAGATTACTTTGATATACGCGAGTCCGTTGCGTCTTGGAGCTCCGTTCGGTTGTCGCAGGTCAGGTCAGCGCAGGTCAACGTACTCATTCCAGAACTCCTACTCTACCCTATTTTTTTTTTCTTTTTTCAGAGTTTAGGAATTTTTCAAAACTGTTTCAGAATCGTAAAAATTGTTCTGAATTCTCGTCGATACTTTCAATTCCGTGAGGAATATTCTCTTGCGTTTATCGCGAAGATATAGACAGTGTGATCTCATGCGTGGCAGATGAAATATAGGTAGTCCAGGAGGCAATTTATATTTTAATCGGGTTAGCCAGCGGTAGACTGCTTTTATCTGTCGGATGAGCAGCGATGCGTTCCCTCCTGTCCCATCAGCCTATCTCGGACTGTCAAACGCGCGGCTTTGGAGGTCAGCTCCCTCCTGTGTCTTCTTCTCCCCCAAACTTAACGAATCGATGTGCTACAGACATTTCGGCCTCATTGTTTCGCCAGATTCGTAAATAAATCTCGAAAGTGTACAAAGCCCGGTATTGTAATTTATGATTCTCACTAGCTGCGCCCGAGTGTAACGAGGAGTGCGACGGACGTTCAATCGACGTCCATATAAACCCTGACTGGGTTTGATCGGTTATTATACACGCTAATTTTGACAATTCGTGCAATTAAGGGTTCGTTCTACATTAGAGTTTAAAAAACAAATGATAAATAAACAACAAATAAATATTTTGTGTAGCAAATTAAATATTTATTTAAAGTGAAAATGAATATTTAGTACATTGTACAAAATTTGTTGCTGTTTATTGATATTTTTTGGCTATATACAAAAAAATTCGACAAGTTAATGAGCTCACTTTTGATCTCACCCTTTCAGCCCTTCGACAACAAATGCGTACAACTTCTACCGAAACACCTACGCGACGAGTTTTGCGCATCGCTCCCCCGGTGCAGTTAAAAGAGGGTGGATCGGTGGTCGGGTGGCCTACGTGCAACTGCACGTGAAAGCCTCGGCATCGGGGAATGAGCGACACGTGGACGCCTTTCCAATACCCCAGCGGTGCAACCCCTCCTCGCTTCTATATCTCTCTCTATATTTCGCTCGCTTACGCAACTCTGTCCCTCTCTCAATTGTCTCCCAATTAGTCGTAAGGTTTATGAATTTATACTCGTTATTCATACTCGCTCGATATTCTTTATTGTTACGATGTCGCCGAATTAAATAATCGGAGATTTTTTATAATAAATAGTATAATTTCTGTTGTACACTGGGAAGAACTAATTAAATATGGATTTTAACGGGATATTTTAACAGTTCAACAAAATTTGACAAAATAATTATTAAATCAACTAATAAATTTGATTTTTATTCTATCAAACAAAATATTCTTTCAGCATTTGGTAGGTTCAACAACATTTTTTGACTTTTTTTTTGTCGGAGTCTATAATAGTCGACTGGAACGTGGCAATTTGATTTATCGAAATTGAATGCTAGTCGGCACTGACCTTCCGGAAAGGCTATTATTAACGCGATTCTAAATGCCTTTCATAGTAGCGATAAAACAACGAAGCCAAACTACTCGCGTTCACACCCACGCGCAGCCATAGAACAGTCGAGTCTGTCGCGGGACTGGCGAGGATCAAACGCGCTCCCGGCTTGTTTCTCGATTTCGGCGATCGAGATTCTCACTCGGTGCTCGTTGCAAGTGGAATCTTATTCGGGCACCGAGGAGGAACTTAATTACATACGCTCGCGGTCTGCATCATTCATAGAAATCTAATGAACGAGTTGGCGCAAATCCGAGCCATAGCGATGACCGAAGGTCAGTTCCCGGATGTGACGTCACTGGTAAACGCTTTTCAGAGACGTGAGAAAGCGATTGTTCGTCGGGATAACACGGTAATCCAGCATGTCCTCGATATATCGGTGTGTTACCACCGGAAACCACGTATGGTAACAAGCGGACATGATTTTTTTTCGCATTCAAAACCGGATCTACGAAATTACGGAATTATATTTCTGTGGAGATATCGAGTTTTTCAAATCCAGGATTATCAATGCTGGAGATTGAAGTGTTTCGCTCGCTCGGCATCGTAGGTTGAGAAAAAATATTGTCGAGCCAATTAATTTTCTGTCAAGACGATATTTTGACAGTTTAACAAAATAACTCAACAACTTAACAAAATATATTCTCTTGGCAGCGTATGATTGCATATTTAGGTTCAAAATTTTTCTCTCAGTAAAACAAAATGAAATACAATTTCGCCTCACTGAAGTTGATTGTGGATCGAATAGAATGGAATTATTTCGGTTCCGGAATTTCGATCATCGTTGAACAGGCGCCACTGTTACGCAAGTGTAGTATACACAAAATTCGTTCATACTTCTCTAGTTCGGTCTGAACGGACCTTTTATATAAATGCAATTTTTTATGAGTGCAAATTCGAATACGAAATACCTGACAGTGCACTGAAAATTATTTTGTTGAATTTACTTGATATTTTGCAAACAAATGTGTTTCAACTAAATATTTGTTTTATTCTGTAATATTTATTCCAGTGAACAAAATGTTTATTTCTGTTTTCAAATATTGAGCAGCTTCAAATTTTTATATACAGTGTATCCATAAATTTGAAGAAACCGACGAAACTTTTCGACTCGGGCAGGCACAAGAATGACTTACGCGCTTCGGTTTGAGCGAATCGCGAAGCTGGGCTCGCGCCTTTCGCTTCCGGTTCGCCGATCTCTCCTCCGCGTTCGTTAAAACGCTCTCGAGTATCGCCCGGTTTAAGGTTCCCGCGACTCTCGAGGATCGCTCACGAACGAGACGGAACGAAGGCAACGTGTACACTTTCGCCTCGCTCGGATTCTCGATTATTCACGTCGATTTATAATCGATGGCTTCGGCGCAGTCGTTAATCTCGTGGGCGGAAGAAGGCTTCGCTTTTTCGCGATCGTTTTTCTCTTTCGTCTAATCTGAGATGGGGTCGTCGAGCGTCGTGAGAAGCGAGAGTGAGAGTAACGAAGACCGAGAGTTGGATTCTAATTACCGGCCAACGAATCGATTTCGAATCGCGAAATGTTCGAACCTCCCGCGAGAGCTCGCAACGCGTCACGCGAGCCTCTTCACTGAGAGATACACTTCTCGGAAAAATTAGGAGGACAATTATTTTTCTCTTCTGATTAAAAATGATCAAGTACACTGAAAATATAAATTTGTTGAATTTACTTGATATTTAGTTGTGTATTTTCAATTACATTCAACCAGACATCTATTTGGAACAAAAATGTGTATTTCTACATTTTCAAATAAATGTTTAATAGCTTCAACAAATTTTTATTTTCAGTGTGATCATTTTAAAACTTGGATCTTCCTTTTCAAACAAACAAACAATTCCCTTAATTGTTTCGAGTAGTATAAATTTTGACTAGAAAACCCGGAAAACTTTGTGTTCCTCTCGTGTACCACAATTTCCCTCTTCTGAAAATTTTATGCATCTCGAGTGGACGTGCTTTTGAATTTTGCAGAACAAAAGGAAACATGCGAAAAATCTCACTCGGCCATTCATAAAATACGTTTCAAGGTTCGCGGGACAATATGCACGCGGGATGGGAAAATACGTAATGGGCGGAGTATAATTAACGTCCGGCGCGAGCGCGTACGCTTCTAAGCTATGATTCTGTAAGAGTTTAAGACCTTGCGAGTCAGCCGGGGAACGAACGTACCGACGGGACGGGACGGGGGAGGGGGGGAAACCGACGGTCAAGGAAAAATCTGGGTGACTCCGCTTGGAGAAAAATCGCTTCGTTCGCGTATAATATGCATTAGCGAGCTAAAAAATACCGAAAGAATTTATTATCCGATTAAATGTAATACGACGTCATGCCGTAATAAAATTACACACCGAGTGAGAAAATTGCACCGTTGCAATTAACTCCTGCAATTAGACGCGATAGGTGTTGCAATTTTATTTGTACGCGATATTTGTTCACGAAAATTAAAATACGGAAATAACTGTAATAAAAGAAAAAAATGAATGTAGAGAGGTAGGAACGAAAACGACAGTCAAACGAAATTGCGTGTTCAATGACGAATGTCCTGAATAATTTTCCGAGGAGAATTCGCGCATCGAGGCGTTCCCTGTCGTGGCGATTAGTCGACGTGGGAAAGTGTCCACTGATCGCCTATACGAGCATCGTATGTCCGGTGTCCTTGCGCTATTGCGAGCGTGGAAAGTCGTCAAATGAAAAAGAATGGGAAAACTGGCCGCTCGGATGGAATGAAATCATTCCCCGCTCACGAGAAGAATTTAATTTGTTTTAGAAATTACGAACGCGCTCGATTTAACGAAATACGTTTTGCAGAGGAATCTAGTGATAAATTTATGAGTTTTTAATTTTTGTTTTTTATTTTCATTCGCGAGCTTGTAAATGATTTAACTAGATATTTTCATATTTGTATTTTCAAAATTACAATTCGAGAAACCTTTTTTATCGTCTGTCGAAATATCCATGACTAAACTCTCAACGACGAATTTGCTCGAATGAGTGCCAGATGCCAGCAGAGTCTGGTCACGTTGGTGCTGCGCTCTACAGGAAACTCCAACAACGTTGACCTCGTTGCTAATGATTGTTACAATTTCACGAGTCAATGTTTCTATAATCTCCTTTTTACGTTTTATTTATTGTTTCTAGAAATTAGTTTTCACATGAATATCAATTTTACATTGAAAATTAAAATGACTAACTTCTCGAATTCGATTATACAATTAAATTAAAATTTGTCATCGCTATTATTTTTACAAAAAATATTTCAATTATGAATACTCCTGTCATCAAAAGGGTGAATTATTATAAATTAAAAAATCACTTTATTACGAATGATGTTGATTAATACTTGATTTTCACGAGTCATTTAAATATAGAAGAATGAAAATTGGGATTAATCGATCGATCACTGTCGTATTTTCTCTGATGAAATTAACTCGGTGGGTACTTATCGTTGGAATTTAATCACGAGTAATTGCATATTCTCGATAGTAGCAGCGCAAATATCACGAAAAAAATGTCTTTTCGAGCATTAAAAAATTTTTTTATCTCCTCAGCACGCGAGTTGTATACTTTTTTGTTTCGAATAACACATTGTATGCACATTCGATAGAAGAAACCAATTCATATTCCGCCACGTAATCGATTGCGCATACCGCGCAAAAAATGCAATCGATCGGGTTCCGCTTCGTAAAATCGATTAAGTAAATTATCTATTAATCATCGCGCACGATAGGTAAAATGAAAAAAGAAGCGTGCAAACAATCTCGACAATCTCCAACATGGAAGATGAATTTTACTAAAACTATCGCGCGTCTTCCAGATTTCCAAACGATTCACATGACGAACGGTCTCTCGCGATTTGATTAATTTACTCTCGCGAAACTAGATTTCGTTGAGACCCTACTGAGTCATTCTTATCTCTCCCGAGGAACTGATACCTTTCACGAATTCACTTTGCTCGCTCGCGCGGATGTAAATTAACGACCGCTTCTTGTCGCAGCGATAGCGATCGCGCTCCGGAAGAACCAATGAAACGAGCGAAATGCTCACATCCGAACGAGATTGCTCTCCGGAGCTACGACTGTTTACTTAATAAGCAATCAATCTTGTATTTATCGCTCCTCGCTCAAAAATTACGCTACATTTTTCAATTTACTGGAGTACTTAAACTCCTGCGTCCGACTGGTAAATAGTATTTTTTCAAGTGTAATTACGGAGAAGAGTCATCGAGGATGTTGCGATCGATCGATATCGCGAGGACGATCGATAGTTTCCACGAGAGATTGCTAATCTCGCATTTTATTACAGCGAACGAGCGCAATATAATCGAACCAGGAACGAGATGCGCGCGCACGCGTAAACTTTGCGCGAGTTATCGGCTCGTTAATTGTTGAATTAGCGCCGAATGTTGAACTCTAATTGGACGTTGCTCGCTGGTACTTTATAGTACGCAGAAAATAAAAATTTCTCGAAGGCTGGCGAATTTCAACGTACGCGAATAAATATCGAAATTTTTATTCTCGACAAGGGTAAACCTTATCTCGCCGTCGGGCAAAGTTTGACGTCTACAGTTTTTTCGATTCGATTTTTCCATAAATTATCTTCCAATTGTTTCATGGAATCGATAAAAGACGGAATTTTCAACTAAATTAAGGTCGATAATAAAACGATAACGCGACCTCGATAATCGTAATTTTTTTTACACGAGTTCTTAGAGAGTCCACCTTTCGTTAGATAAAGCTGCAGACGTATCGTAGATGCAACAGGTTGTCGACATTAGCGCCATTTGTCATCGACCCGTCCCGTAAACGATAACCGATGATGCGTGTAAAGTAACAAAGCGCGATGATTGCGATGACATTTACGATTAAACGCTAATCATTTTTCGCGCGTGTTCCTCCACTTGTTAGTCGCATTTCGAAATAAACAATTCTTTATAAATAAGATAATAGCATTCATCTTTCTCCACGATTATTTACACTCCTGTTTCGAATGTATATAAATCGTAGAGCGCGAGTCGGATAAGTGCATTCCCTGCATAACCAACCGAGAACGTAATCATAAAAATTTTTTCGTTACGATAAAAATCTTACGATTGCTGTCGCGATAACAATTTTATCGAAACAATTGCATTTTGTAAAACGAAAATTTTTCACTCGCGATCGATCGATAACAGCGCGCGCTACAAGAAAAGTTGATAGTTTATTATCGATCGTTGATACTACAGAGGAAAGCATTATTCTCCACGCGTGATACACACCGCGGTCTAGTTAGTCTAAAAATATTGCCGTTTCAAAAATACGAGCCCGTCTATTTTAATTTTATCACACAGAATGTGAGAGATCAGGCGCGATTGCATCTCGCCATTCATTTCTACGAGTTACGAGGCACTTGAACCGAAATAACGGAGGTCAATTCGAATCTCTCGGCGCACCATCGTCGCGAAACGAGATAATTTTTTGAACAACCTATAACGACGGGAGGAACGTAACGTTAAACTCTTTCACCTTGTTAGCGCGTAATAATAACGCGAGCCTCGAATTGGTGCGCGCGAGGTGTTAAAAGTGAGCGCGGAGACGAGCGAAATCGCGCTTCCTTGACCCGAAGAGAAGTTTTTACACGGCGAAATAAAATATCCCGCTCGATCATACTTTGTATCCGTCGCTCGTGATATTTAGTTTTCAAACTTTTTTATCGTCCAACTTTTTTTGCCTCGCGGATCGAAGTGTACACGATAACGGAGTAATTAGGTTCTCAAACAAGACTCCGGATTACTCGAGGGGCCCAGCGGCGACTAATAGACGAAAAATTTCGAGTGCGTTCTTTTATCAGCTGGCTCGTGTCGATTTTTTTCCGATCTCGATGCGCAGTTGGATTTTTTCAAACTTTTCCTGATGATTTATTCATTAATGAGCGGATCTGGCGCGCTCCCGGTGATTTTATCTCGTCTTACGGGTTGACGACGTTTCAAGGCAAAGACGAATACCTGATTCGTACGCGTGCAACGTCTGCTCGATCCTTACGAGCGAATCGATAATCGCGAGCACTGAGATCTCGACGCGGATTAGCTAACATCGATTTATCGCTGTGCATTCGATTCAAAAGAAAACACGAGGCGCGATTTATACCGAGAAAATTGTTAAGCTCGGTCGATAAATTTAATCGATTTTTTTTTTTTAATGAGGAGTACGTTGCGTGAAATTTACGCACAATCAGGACAAGAAGGAGCTAAATCGAGGCTAAGTCAGATCGCAGAGTACGATTGGCGAAAACTTATCTGTCGATGCGCAGGCGGCCGAGCGATAGTGCAGCGAATTCGATAACGCGAATTTCTTCTACGGGAACGATCGCGATAAATCACGACCGGCGCTCTCGAGTCGCAGAAAGCATACGAGCTCGTTCTGAGTACGTCTCTAACTTACCTGAAACAAAAGAAAAATGTGGTTAGAAATATGATTTTCAGAATATAAATTTTTAAAGCGAATAGTTTTGTACAGAAAATAAAAATTATTGAAAAATCTGTTTCAAAATAATTCAAATTTTCATTTTGACAACATTTTACATAATAATTAACCTATAACTGTCGTCGTTCAATAAATATTTTTGTAGACGAATTTATCATCGAGTTGACTATTAATCGTTCATTTTCATTTGATCGGATCGGAGAATTTTAACGCAGTCAAACAAGAAGACCACCTAAATAGTCTCTCGAGTCAATTAATACTCATTTCGCATGATCTGTATGTTTACGCGACAGGTGACGTCTATGCGACGAGTAATGACGGACAGATAAATCCTTGACTTCGTCAGACATCGTGCAGACATTCGACTCCGGCGTAATTTATTCGTATTCCAAAGTGTACGGGCCGGCTAGCAGCCGATACGTCGTGACTCGGTCGCGAACGGAACCGCGATAGAAACGAACGAAGTTCACGAGACGTTCTCAGGCCCGTCAAACTCACGCCATGGAACCCCAACTATATTCGATCGAAACTATAGTCCAACTTCCAAGAGCTCGCGATTCGAAAAAAAAGTCCACAGCTATCGATTATCAATTTTCTATCGAACGATTTTCGGTTGTAAAAGACAATCGCCAGTTCCTTGGCAACGTACAAACAGAGCAAAACGGGATCAAAATTTCACGTGCGTCAAAATTATTTAACATTTTCGGAAGTAGAGAATCAAATTGGAATTGTTCAAAATAGTAGAAGTGATGTTCTTGATAAAATAACGTTGACTCGCAGTGGCATATATGATGTTGAAAAATTTGAAAATAATGACGGAAAATTGAGAACGACAAATAATTAGGGCAATTAGTTGTCATGCCTCCTGCCAAAAGTGGACCGAAAATGGAGAAGCTGGTCGTGAGCGCGATACGGCGACTCCAAGACATTCAGGGGTCGACGTCCCGTGAGATCAGCAATTATATCGCGCAAGAGTACGACGTTCCAGGACGAAAGATAAACCGACAAGTTCAGCTGGCTCTCCGCAGAGCGTTATCTTATGGGATACTTCAGAAGTCCAAAGAGTAAAAAAATTTGTTTTTTCGATCGCTCCTATATTTTTCTCAATAACACAATAAAGGTGAACAAACTTCCTCGAAATACTCTAATTAAAACTTATAGCGCCGATCGCGAAAAAAAAACTCTCTTATCAACGCTCAACGATAAGAACTTTGTGTCAAGGATGGAGCGAGAAAGATGACTTCACTAATTTCCGAATGAACAATCGTAAAAAATATTTTGGTCGTTCAGCGGCATTCTACAATCGATATCAACGTACTCATCATTGACAAACAATAATTTCATAATTGTCTGTAGGTCTTTAAAGAAAACAAATTTCTTATCGGGCCTAAAACATGAGATTTTCGAAATAAGACAATATTTATTTTTTTTACTGGTAGGAAAGTTGAAAATCATAAAATTTTGTGTAATCGTTCCAGTGGAAGCTACACATACAACAAAGACTTCCTGCACAATCCGATGGCAGAAGTGACCGATATGGAACGTTGCGGTCCACGATTCAGCAGGAGAAGATACGGTCGGAGTGGTCGCAGGAGCAGTCGACGAAGATCGCGAAGCAAAAAACGATCCAGGAGTCGCAGCAAGCGCAGGAGAAGCCGGAGCAGACGACGAAGGGGCAGCAGGCGATCTGCCCGAATGCGCAGGTAATTATAAAATTTAAGCGATGAGAAAACATTTAGAAAAGCAAATTTAAAAAAATCGAAATCTTAACAATAATTAACTTTTAAGAACTTATTAACTAGAATTTCTAAAATAAATATTCTTCAACTTCATCTTCATGTTTCACTTTCAAGAATTCATTAACTAAAATTTGTAAAATAAAAGTGGTTGCAGAACGACTTAAAAAAAAATTCCTCCACGTGTATAAAAACTTGAAAAGTAAATAACGTGCAGACGCGGTTTGGGCGAGATGGAATCTACGACGGCCGACGTGCCCAGAGACGGCGATCTCTCGAGAAAAGCCAGCCCAGCATCGTCGGACTCCGGCAGCTCGAATCAGCCGTCTCGGCAGGATTTCCAGGACTCGTCCTACGTCCCGACGGACAGACGCGTCGATTGAGCTCTGTTGCCGCATTGCGATTACGTCGGCATCGTCGGGTGAGGCTAACTCGATTCGTAAACCTATCAGTTGGGATTTTTTGAATATTTTTAATTTTTTTGGTATATTTTTCCTTATACAAGTTTATAATTAGATGTGATGTACTAATAAATAGAACGAGATTGGCCATTTTCGTTTTCTCGAAACAATCGGCCTCCGCGATTCCAGGAAATCGGAAATTTTTCCTTCACGCTCGCGCGAGTCAGGGAATACCGCGCAGCCGTGGCGCGCGTCATGTGTGACATCAACTCTTACGACGGCCGTAAATTGGCGCCGAAGCCTCCGAACGAAAACGATTTACGACGCTCGCACTCGAGGAAGAACACCGAAGAAAGGGTAACTCTCGCGCAGTCCACCTAGCGATTACGATAAGATAAATCGACGAGCGACCGAAATTCGTATTTTTTTCGACGAAAATAACGGGAGCGGGAATGATATTTTTCAATTCCCGACGATCGAAACGCTCCCCGACTCTATCCAGATTATTCCGGCTCGTCTGGTATCTCGTTAAATGTCATTCTTATTTGCAGTTATCCAGCACAATTATAGTTCATGAACGACAATTTGGCAATCTCGCGCGTTACTCTCTCGCTCGCTCGCGCGCACGAGAAATCCTTGACAACTGCCGTCCCGGACGTCTCTGCGCGTATTTTGATATCCCATTTGTTCGCATCCGCGCTACGATCCACGTGCTCGCCGCGATACCTTATACTTTACCTTGTCAGCGCGTGTAGCTCGTGTTTGCCGTAAAAACAGCTCGCAAAAACAACAAAAGAGAAATACCGCTCGTTCATTCATCCATCGACAATATTGAGACAACCGAGCTGGGCCTCCCGAGAGCTCGAGAAAGTTTGAAAAATACGGGGAGCGAGTTTCTTCGCGCCCCTTATCGTCTTAACGCGCCGCGAGAGAAGAAAAATAAAGGAGAGGTAAAATATTATCGCAGTTTTCGGACTCCGCAGCTGGCTTCGCCGTCGAAACGTATAACTCTCGCGAGGATTCGTATTCCGCGCGTGTCGCTGGACGCATCTAGCGCGCTTGTTCAATGATGCGGGTTTAATTGCACCAGTCGATTCCTCTCGGCTCGCTCGAGTTTAATATTCGCTAGGAACGAATCGATAAATCATATCGTCTCCGACTTTTGAAATTCGAGAGGAGCCTAGAAAAATTTAGTCTTGTGTAGTCAAACTATGAAATGGTAAAGTGCGACAGTTATGAGTATAATTATGCTGTCAAAAGTTTCCGAGTGAATGACTGAAAGAGATTTTATTCTTTTTTTTTAAATGCATAATAGTAAAAATTAAAAAAAAAGAGACGCGGGGGATGATATTGCAGGCCACGTGTTAAAATAGAATGTATTGGGTTCCTTCCTCGACACGCCGAGTAACAAATGATACTCGAGCTCGAAATAAAAAACATTACCGAGTCGATTACTCGAGAACACCGCGCTCGTTAATTCGAAAATTTCTGAGGGGGTTGAGTTCGTCGGGCGCCATCCCCCGGAGCGAGAAAACTCACCTCGCGAGAAACACGAGCCTCCTGAGAAAATATCGCGTTCGTCACCGTGCGTGTTTCGTTGGAAGAAAAAAAAATGGGAGCGAGGGGGCCCCCTGCCGCAGTATCCGCGATGTTCGGCCCTGGGCGCGGCCTTGTCGGCTAATGATAGTCGCGCTAATGATGCGTTCGCGCACGCACCGTCCCACCGCGTCTCGTCTGTCTCTCTCTCGCTCTCTATTACTCTTTTCTTCCTGTCCTCCCCCCAGATGCACCGCACGCACGCCACCGCGATGCAGTTCGCATCGGAGTTCAGTACCAGCGGCATGCCCCGATAATTAGAACGCGACACCCGGTATTCCGATAAGAAACTAGATTCTTGAGTCTCGTTTCTCGAACGGCTGCCGACGCAACCCAATCTGCCGGAATTCGCGCATCACATTCGGTTATTCGATGATTTTTTTTTAGAATTCTTTAAGAAAAATATAAGTGCATTAATTTTTATAGTTATTTTATTTGTTGAATAAAAATATAAAAATTTGTTGAATTTACTTCATATTTTGAGTATGTTCGAGTTTGAGATACTAATTTTATTTCAAACAATATTTCTTCATACTAAATAATTCATTTCATTCAACATGTTTCTATACAAATTTTTGTTTCAGCGTACAAATTAATATTTTCAGCGGCTGGATTCCACGTTTTCACAGATGAGCGAGAGAAAGTCCCGTTAGAAAACGAGAATGATAGGAAACCATAGAGACTCTCGATGTGGAATATTCTACGTTCGATTCGAACGATGCGCAATAAGTCGAGTGTTCAAACTTCGTTGTTTGATTCGGAACAGTATTTTCGATACTCGTCAATAACAAGACAAAAACCGAAACCCCGTTTAAAATTCGTGACGCAAGTGTGAGTTTTCGCACGACTGCCTCTCGTACTCAATTCGTGTCTACTTCCACGTGCTTTGATTTAAGCAGGGCCTCATATTGTAATGCTACATCAATTACGAGCAGCTCGTTCCTAACTTATAATTCAACGGTAAAAAATCAGCAATTGTACACAGCGAGCCGATCCAAGCGAGCATCCGGTGGAGAAAAACTATAAAAATTGAGCCGAAACTGTATCCGGCCCTTTCACAGAAAAAAATTTCTAATTCGACGTATAGACGAAATTTTTTGACCTCGTGGACAATCTCGTACAGTCCTTCAACTGGTTTTTCGTACTTTTCCCCCTAAAAAATTCTATCGGACTGAACACGGATAGACCCGTTAAAAAGGCGCTCTCGAGATTCGTTTTTTTGAAATATTCAACAAGCTCGGTACGAATTATCATAATGATAATCGTTTGCAAATGAGAAAAAAAGCTTCGAGTGTCGCTCGACGAGATATTCCAGTTGCTTTATGCAAATCGCTGGGTCTCGTGATTACGACATCGATAATACAACCGTGACGGACAAAAAAAATGTCTGTCCAATAACGATTTTTCATATTTTTCTCGAGATTCGTTTTTCGCGACGAGAAAAATCGATTTTGAGTCTCTCGAGTTTCGAAGTTTCCCGTCGGTGTTTACCGAGCGAGCGGTTAATTAGCCGCACGAGTACTCGGTAGTTTCCATTATCCGCCATCTCGGTTGGCCGATTGACGACCGCGCGGGGTTAGCGCGGCGCGTTTTACCGGCCTCTTGATTTACGAGCGCGTAAGTGCGTTCGCCCAAGTCGCGGAAGCACCGCGTAAACTACTCGCATTGTGTTTTAAAGACGAAGGGGACGTGAAAATCCGCGAGGTTGCTGTATGAAAGTGCAAAGACGCAAAAATATTTTCGAAAAAATAAATAATCGATTTCGGGCTATCCAAATTGAAATGGCGAACGAGCTCGTTTTTAAACTGCGCTGGATTTGTTGGGAAAATAAGAGAGGGTTCTTTTTTTTGGTCTCAAAACGGAAACGATACATTACGTTTTTGCGACTCAGCGTTGGACGCTGAATATTCATCGAATTATCCGCGACGCGAATTACCAGCGAAGGTTACGAAATTGCGTTATTAACGGTAATACAATGTATCACGTGCGGTGAAAAATTTTCATTGTTGCGCGACAGAGTTGAATCGGGATCACGACGC
The DNA here is from genome assembly GCA_003055095.1 of Goniozus legneri. Classification (NCBI taxonomy): domain Eukaryota; kingdom Metazoa; phylum Arthropoda; class Insecta; order Hymenoptera; family Bethylidae; genus Goniozus; species Goniozus legneri. The sequence continues at coordinate 30,964 of NCVS01001735.1, read as the reverse complement.
GCTGTAAACAATGTTGACGGATTTCTTCGAGCAAGAATCTTTTTTCTTTTTTTTAAATATAATAATACATAACAAGCAAATAAAATCGTACATAATTTCACGTTAAGTAGAGAAGAAAAATTAGAAATCATTTAATTCACACAAATAAACTACATTGTTTCAAGAACCAACACAATCTGGCTGCTCCAATATTGGGACCTGCTAAACTCTAAGAAGAAGGATTCTTAAAAATTACAGATTCATTTTTATTTTCAGAGAGACACTTAAAAAGTAACAGCTACAATTCTCTTCGCGTAAAAAAAAATATTTCAATTATACGCACGGGAAAGTATTACGAATCGTATTTGTATTCCCCAAAGGATTCGTCTGGCGTAACGATGATCGAAGGAACGGAGCGCGGAATCGGCGCGTCCAGCGGGAATAAATCACGCGAGTAGCGAAACGAATCGCCAAAAAGGGGCGAGCGCGCATGAGGCGAATACTCGCGAGCGAATGGGCACTCCGTACGAGAGGAAACGCGCGAAAAAGAATTTTCATCCGCGGCGTGCGTGACGCTTCGGGTGGGCATGCGCGCACCGGCCAATCGCGGGCACGTGAGCGAAAGTCTTGGGCGAGGGGGGAGGGGAGGGGGGATGACGCTCGATGCACGCGCATTTCATCATTTCGCGGCACGAACGTCACCGGAGCTCTCGATGAATTCCGAAGCGTCGGTCGTTGTCTCGTTCCCTCGATTTTCCCCAGTACGCTCGAGTATAAATACATTCCTCGGGATTTAACTCGCGGGAAGGATTTTCAAGCACCCTGAAGTTGCTAAACTACTCAAAAATATGCAACACGGTATAATTTGTATTGTTATTACATTTTAGTTGTTTCAGTGTTTCTGCAATTTGATATAAATTGTATCACATACTTGCATTTTTTATCATTTGTGGCTAATTTGCTATAAAGCGATTTTAAATAAAAAAAAAACATTCTTCGAATCAGTAGAGATATCGTTCCGAGCGCGGGGTATTTTTATTTTGCTCTCTTCGCCGCTAGGATAGTCCTAATTTAAGATCGAGATATGCAAACAGGAAGACAAAACGAATCGATCGGCGTGATTGAAAAATAACAGAAATCGCTTTCTCCCGGGCATAGAAACGTCACGGTAAAAGCTTCTCCGCGAGATGGAAGATCATGCGAAAATATTGATGCTGGAGGTTCGCGCAAACATCGTGTCTTCAATTTTTTTCTCCGTCTCTTTCCGCCGATAATTCCCGAAAGCTCGTTTACCGAATTTTTTCCGCTCCTCGGTGTGTTTTTTTCCCTACTCGCGCTAGAGCGTCTCTCGTTCTATCTTTCTTTCGCTCGCGCCAGGTTGGCGGCGTTCCAACGCGAATATTATTCCCGAGTTGAAAATTCGCGACGAGCGAAAAATCGCGCGATTATTTTCGCCCTCGCCGCCCTAGATGGACCGAGATCGCCCCGCAATTTTCTTTGCAGTCGAGTTTGTTGATATCGTGATATGAGCGAATTTTCTGTAATAAATACTAACTTTGATTTTTAAATGTATGTTTTTTTTTTCACTGAAAATAAAAAGTTCGAGCTTGTTTGAAAATATATTGTTTAAAATAAAATTAGTATGTTCAACTAAAACATATATTTAAATTGAACAAGTGTTTGTAATCAGCGTACAAATTCATTTCGACAATTTCCGTCAGCGAGATTCCAAATTTTCGTTAATCGATTCTCGATTTTGTAACCGAGGTGACGAAACCGAGTACGGGGAAAAACGAGCGAGCCGTTCCCAAGCGTGAAAAGGCGACGTGTCGCGCTGGTTCGCGGCCTCGGCGCGGCTAGCCGGCTACGGGAAAGTCATTATCGGCCAATTTGTAGGATATTCTCGTTTCGAGATCGCTCGCTCAACATCGCGAGACAGCCTTGCGGTGGAAGCCATAGGCATTTCGATTCTAGCTCGACATGCGCAGGCTTCGTCGCGCGCGAACGTCGATCGTTTCAATTACATTAGCGGGAACGTTGTCTTGAAAAAAAGAGAGAGAAAGAGAGAAAAGATGCCTTCTAGTCGGATTACATCGAGCTCGCCCGACGCCTCTCCTCTCTTCGCTGCTCGATTGTCGAAACACCTTTGATCGCTCTCACTGAAAAAGTAGCCAGTTTGGGGAACGCAAAAGGGATGTTCTAGGCAGGATGGAGTTGAAAGAGCGAGAGAGGGGAGAACAGGGATAACGAAGAGTTTCGCCGCAAACCCGAAAATATCCGTGTCGAGCGGTATGTTGAAACCTGGCATAAGTTCTGGCCGCCGGCCAGAGCTACTCTCGCGAGTTCTATTCGCTTGGAGGCCACGCCAGGCCATAGACGAACCGGACTCGGTGCGATGCCTACTACACTGTCCACCGAGGGACGGTGGTGGGGGGAGAAATAAAAGAGAAACGAGAGCCCGCCATGCGCTCGGTTCCCTTTAAAGCCGAAAGTTCACCGCGACGACTCTGAAATTTTACAACTCGATCATTGTTTTCGAGAAATTCTTCTCTGTTTAAAAGACAAAATTGAGTTATCGAGTCGGCGCGTATAATTACTCCGGCGAAGGAGGAACTCAATTAGACGCGAAAAACAGTTCGATCTAACGAAGTTGGCAAGGGTTCGATCGGCAACAGAAAAAGAAAATAATCGGCATTTGATTTCGAGCTCACGTCTCGCGCAGGCCGCCGAGCTTCTTGGCTCGGATCGAAGTTCCTCGTCGGCTGTAAAACAATTCACCCTCCCCCCTCCCTCTCCTCGATCTTTCTCGATTATCGAAGTAGGGGTACAGGCCAAAAATCCCTGAAATCATTAACCTTTACCTTGATCTCGCCGCGCGAAGTTTGAACACTACTCGCTCGCCGGGAGGGTGACGCTCGCCGAGCCAACTTGGAACGAGCGATAAACAGCTGAGCGAGAGTCGCGAAGTTGGCCGCGAATCGAAAATCGTACGCGCGCGCTCGCCGACCTGGAAAACAATCCCCGTGAGCCGAGTTTGTCTTCGAAGGTTCTCGCGATTGGGGGCGCGCAAAAAAACCCCGAGAGTTCCCGAACTTTGCATCGATCGTGTTCGAAAAAGTTTTTTTTATACGTTGAATGTAACAAATTGTAAAACGAAGTACATGTTTCATGTACATGTTTCATGTACATGTACAGCGAAACATTGTGCTTTAAGATTTTTGGCGAGCCACTAGAAGTTATTTATTTTTTTTTCTTTACAGATTCTGTATCGACGATTCGCAGCTCTTCGATATTCGAGACTCCGCCACGATAATAATTAAATTACGCTCTACGCTCCTGTCATCGGGCCAAACACGAGCTACGCTGCCTAGATGCTAATTTGTACTCGCTGATCTCTTTTCAACGGGTTTTCATTGTTGCAGCTGAAACGTGTCTCGCGTACGGGTGCGCCGTTTATTCGGATTTTCCATTAATTCGTACGGAAAAAATGGACGAACCGCTGCGCGTCATTTGTCCCATTTTCCACGAGAATTAGTAACGAGGTACGTACCGAGTTCTCGAGCGCGTTTAACGCATTAACGATATGAAAATTTCATTTCTTCGGCACTGAAAGTATTCGATCAAGTTGTATCGATTATTCTATCGATTATAACCGGGTCGATTCTACGGAAGAGCAGCGTAGCATTAGTAAGGACGATTTCGTCAACGTTTTACTCGAATTCCCGTCCGTCAAGAGGTTTGACACGAGACCCTAGCAGCGCCGAAAATACGCACGCACACGGATGAAGCAAGGACGGTCGCGGAACACCGTCTTATATATATTTAACTTCCCCGATGGAATTCACCTGTCCGTGGAACCTACCCTATTTTTTTTTATGAGGTGCATATCTAATCCCTGAGCTCATTTGCACTAATCAAAAAGAGAAAGAATGAAAACAAAAGATGATATATTCATAATCTTTAATATTTTAAATATATTATATTTGTAGAAACTATGAATCGAATTGGTTCAAATAAGTACTTATTTTCTACAGAGATTACAAAAAGAATGAAAACATACAAATGATATATTCATTCATATTTTAAATAAACATTACATTTGTAGAAATTATGAATCGAATTGGTTCAAATAAGAACTTATTTTGTACAGAGTTCAAGTTTAAAAGGTTCCTTGTCAGAAATTCACAGCTTTTATAAAAACAGCTACCCAACATTTTCTATTTTTTTTATAAGTATTTCTCGAGTAACGCGAGAATCCTTACGAGTCTCCGGTGTTTTCCGTGGTTTCTCCGAGTCCAAAAATCCAATCCATCGGAACGATTAAAGCGCGATATATTTACAGCGCGTTCTTACGATAATTCGAGCTGTGGCATTTCGAAAGGTTGAAGGTCGCGCCGTTTGTCGTTTAATTTCGAGAGTGATCGAAGCTCGGCTGGCCGGTGGGGGGCGCTGCCCGCGCGATTCGAGACTCTCGCCGCTCGCCATCGATCGGTCGATCCGTGACTAACGATTTAACGAATCTTAACGAGCGCTTAGAAACGACCCTCGGGATCCGATTGTGCGAACGGGAAGATACCCGTATCGAATCTTCTGTACTCCAACGAAAATTTGAGGTAAAGAAAAATATCGTGATTTTCTTTTTTAGTACTTCATTCTCAGAGTGGACAATTTTCGTGACAGTGGTTGTTTATACGACACACTTTGGATAAACTACTGGGAGGTGTTTGAACCTTTTTTTTCTTTTTACTTTTCGCTCCTCGCTCGGCAGTTTGTAATAATACTCGAGCGAGACGGACTCGCTTATTTTCATCGCTAGGCGGGTGGGTGAGAATGCTTTCTCGGGTAGAGAGAGGAGCGTGGTATTTAAAATATCGAGCATACGTGGGTCGTTAATGTCCGCAGAAACCGCGCGACGGGGAGGGAGAGCCTCGAGCCTAATGGAGTTTCCGGGAGTCGTTCCGAGTTCACCTTCCTCGTTTCGAGAGCGAGGGGCCTGCCAAAAAGAGCATCGCGACGATAAAAAGAAACCCTCCGCGCTTCCGGGTGCCTCGCACCCCTGTAAATTCGAAAAAAAGAGCGAACAGCCGAAATGTGTAAACGACCGGAAGAATATAAAAAGCACGATGGAAAAATTCGCGCAATACGCCGCGTTATGACCGCGAATGATTGATGGGACTCGAAATAGAAGTTGGAAGTCGCGCTTAGAAAATTGTGCTCTCGAGTTTCTGCATCAGCGACATTTTTCGGTCCCTTTTAACGACCCGGATTACGTCGGATTCAAAATTGGTGGCGAGCACGTGCTTGTCGAAATAGAACCAGTCGAGAAATATCAAGTTGTACACTGCTCAAAAAAATTAGAGAGACAGTTTTTTTCAAACTGCATTTAATCGATCGATTTAATTAATCACCTGTTCACCTGTTCGATTATTTTTTATTCATGTTATAACTGCTTAAAATTTCAGCAAATTTTAGCTTTCATTCGATTGAAATAATCTCTCCCTCGACTATCGACCTTTTTACAGTTGACCGCATTTTTCCTCCCGCAATCCCAGATCTCGAACCGTTCCCCTGTAATCTTCGTCAGCTGTTTCGTGCCGGGTAAACAAAAAAGATTTCGAATTATCGACTCGGGTTTCCAGAGAGAAAAAAAAACGGAAGAACCGCGTTAACCAGATTGCGATGTTTAAAAATTGAAGCTCGCCGACATTGAGAAGTGGCTAGACGGGGAAGTAGGCACCGGTTAAAATGACAGTTATATTTGCGGGGCCGCTCGTGAGTGTGCGACGAGGGTAAAGCTGGCCGGTGGAATCGATCGGCGGGCGGCGCGCACCGCAGGAAAACGAATGAAAAATGAAATGCCTCGGGGCACGCGACTTCGCGGCGTCTCCGCATGCGTTTCTCGCGTGGCCACGTTCTCTCGCCGCGAACGACAAACGCCGCCGGATCGCGAAGTTTGACGAACGCGCTCGACGAAAATAGAACCCCTTTAGCGATTTTCGACGGTGTAAAAATATAAAAAAAAAATATACCGAGAAAATTCGTCTTGAATTTGGGAAATTCAGGTTTGACAACACGAAGTTTCATTTTCGTTTTTAACTCATTGCGTAAGTGAGTTTGTTTTTCTCTACTTTAAAATGTTATTCGACGTGATGAGACGCGTACGTCGCTTTTCTCGAGTCGAAGGGGAAAAATTGCACGGATATTTTTCCGCATAAATAATTAATAAATCCAATTAACGGAGGGACCTTAATTGCCACGCTCCGTCGAGACGTCGCGCAATACGTTATGTTGTTCGGCTCGTAAATCCCGATCGGCGGTTCGATAAAACACGGCTTGTGTATACTCTATGTGCGTCCGGAGGAAAAATTAACGTTTGTATTCGCGAAGAAACTGTCTCGTGTGCCATTTTTACTCAATCGCGAGTCGAAATCTCATTTTGCTGTTTTGTATCAATTTATTACTCCGCGAAGCTCGACGCTCCTTGACGTACAATGACGAGTTAGCGTCGCTTATTTTATTTTTCATGTTCTTCTTCTCTATTTGTTTTAAAATTGTATTGTAATTTCATTGTATTTTATTTAACAATCGAGAGGTTTATTCTTTATTGAAAATGAAAAATTCGCTCTATATACTGAAAATAAAAATTTCAAATAAAAGTACATTCAACAATATGTTTAAATTAAAGATATTCATTTTGTTTTAAACATTTCTATGATTCATTTTATTGTACATGTTCTACATTGTCAAATAAATTTTCATTTTTCAACACTAACAATCGAGTGGCTAGAAACGGTTCATCGGTATCGATTGTTCCGATTTTCCGCAAGCCGCAATCTCATTAGGGGGCAGGTGTAATTAGAGTTGTAAACACCACTAGCGATAACGGGACGATAAGGGAAAACATCTTCGGGGATTCACGATGTTCGACGTTGGTTCTAATCGACGGGTGGTAAATTGCGCTATATGGTGCGTAATCGTGCGGGACTCGCGCCTCGGACGACGAGGTATAATGGCACGCTCGAGCCCATACACACGTACCGAACGTGAAACCGATTATCGCGATATAATCGATTATTTATCGGGCAGCGCTGAGCCCACCGTGCATCACCGTGACCGGCGATAACGAACTCGCATACCAGGATTGAATTTATTTTTACCTACGCAAATTCTCGTTATGCGTCTATTAGCGTGATTGTAGATTGAAGATTAGCGAAATGGCAGTGGCTCTTAACTCGTTCTGTTCGTAACGTACGTCGATACGCCTATTAATAATTTTTTTAATTCTCAAGAAAATTTTGTATGGAAAATAAAATTCGTTTCGAATTCGATAATCGAAAATATGTTTATTGTCGCTCGATCTCCAAAGATGAAGGCAAAAAAGTCGTTCGTGCAATTTATATTCAAACGAGAATGCTGCGAGTTACGTTTTGCCGGTGCATTCGGGGCATACGTCGAAACATTCCGAGAAAGGAAGGTCGCGGTTTGTGTTCCTCGAATAACAGCGGATAAATCGAGGGGGGAGGGTGGAAACGGAGGAAGAAATTTGGGTCTGAATGGG
>NCVS01001735.1:0-23379 GCA_003055095.1 Goniozus legneri | reverse complement strand
CTACAAAAACACGACTTTTGACCGGGTGCATGTGCTTATTCCATTATGCAGTCGAGCCGAGGCGCGGGAGCGAGCGAGACGAGGAAAAACGGAGAAGGAAGAGTGAAACGGAGGGAGAGAGAGAGAGAGAGAGAGGCGTATATAGAGCTGGTGGGGATAGAGACGATACAGAGGGGCTCTAGTCGCGACTCGTATTTGTGCCGATCAATATGAAGGGGTATATAAACGAGAGCAGTAGGGGCGGCAGTGAGCCAGGAGGCCTCAGACTTTCCAATTCGGCCAATTACGCCCTGTAATGGGAAACCCCCTCCAGCCCAGCCGGATCTCCATCGGTATTTTCCTCGCTCTAGACTCTAAAAATCTCTCCTCTCTTCCTTTTCAAATATCTTTATTTAAAATCGCACTAAGAATAACATTATTAGCGAGTAGACGATAGTGTTGAGTGGTGAAAGATAAAATGTAATTACATTATTACATGGATTGTATACAGTTTGATACACTGAGAAAAAAATGTTGAATCAAATGCAATCATAGTCAAGACAATATTTTGAGTATAATAAAAATCTTTGGTAAGTTGATTTAATTGTCAGACTGAACGATTTCATCAAACTGTCAATATATCCTCTTGGCAGTACATGAATGCACATTTAATTGATTCAATAACATTTTATCCCAGTGTACTTTTGAGACAGGTATCGATGCAGGGGCCACTCTTAAAAATACAATTTTCGCGCTCGTTAGTTTCTCGAGGCGCTCGAGAATCGACGTCGCTCGAACATTTCCAACGATACAATCCGCGAGCCAGTAACGCGTGCCAGCGGATCAAACGGCGAGATCTCTCACGTGCAGATTTTACGTACCGGGGGCCGGATTCGATCGAGGCCCGCTGTAAAATTAGAAATCACGACGCTCCGTACGCTCGATACGTTAGATCCTCGCGAAAATTATTATCTCTAATAACTGTCGGGTACAGCACGCTCAGTGGAGGCGCGGAATTTATGCAACGCTCCGAAAATACGACTGTCTTCTCTGCGTCACGTCGTTACGAACCGATCACGGGAGGAGAGCCGAGATTTTAAAAATCGTTTGTAAAAATCTCGAATTCTTAGCGAAATTTCAAAGGACGCAGTGGAAAGTTTCGCGAAACTCGTGATCGAATGCACGTGACTAGGTGTTTTATTATTATCCCGCTTATATTGCTTGACTATACCTGCCTCCGCTAGATTTCGTTGCAATTTTCATCTTTACGTCTTTTTTCGCACTCGACAACGCGTTTTCCAGACGTACGAGGGACGCACGCACGACCTTCGTCGCGTCTCCGACTCGTTTTACTCCTCGACGCGCTTTTATCATCCGCGCGAGGGGAGAAATACGATCCGCGTCCTGTGACCTAGAAAGTGTACATTATATCGAAGAATCGCTCTTATTGTGCGCAAAAGTACCGAATCCGCTCCGAAATTTTTCAACGTATCCATTCCGTGTTGTCGTTTATTCAATACCTCCTCTGTATATATTTTGATCATAAAAAATTATAGCACCTGCAACAGTAGTTTCTACAGAATAAGAATTTATTGAAACTACGTAATACTTTCAATTCATACAACTATTTTGTAATGTTGAACTTGAAAAAAAAATTTTATTTTTTTGAAATGATTTGAAGTCATAAAATAAAATTTATGTATAAAAATAGTGAACTGTTTCCCGAGTACTCATACGCTTCCGTTACAGTGGACCTCTCATATTCTTCGAGTATATCGGAGCTCACACTTCGATATTAGTCGCTTTCGTGGCGAACGAAACGATAAGAATCTCGACACTTATTTCTCAAGATTTAAATAACGAGATTTGATATCGGCGACGCGCGAGGCAAACACGGTACGAGACGACCAATCGTCGTGGCGATAGGGAAGCGACGGAGGCTCGGTTCTCCGTAACTCGCGCGGAGATAACGGAGCGCGGGGGTTTCGTTCACGCGTGTAAACCATCGCACGTACACATGTGCACCCCGGAGTATCCACTATCGCTGATATCGCGCGACAATGGTTACGGCTGCTAAGCCTCGAATATATTCGTTCGTGAATTTTCTACCTCTCGGCCCGCTACTATTAATTCCGAACGATAAACCGCTCGAGAAAATTGTGTACTCGGTAGGAAACGATAGCTGAGCTCATTAAAACGAGAATCGAATATCGTGGCGATACCGCTGCGTGGATTATATTCGTCAAACGCGGAGTAAGTGTCACTTGAAATAATGAATTGATATCGATGCTATTCTAATTTGGGGTTTTTTTTTTAAATTCTGCTTTCATCGAAATTGTAATGGTTATATTTTAACTCTTTACTGCAGCCCCATATACGGTGTTTTAATTTTAATTAAAAAAAATTGTCTGTTTTTTTTAGTTTTTTAATTAAGAAAAAATTTTTCATTGTAAAATATGTTGTTATTAAAAACAATTTTTTCAACGCTTCAATTTATACAGCAGAGGGTTAGGAATCCCATTTTTTAATTTAGCCGAATTAATTTATTCATCGACTCTCATTCTTCGTTCGATCGGGTCTCGTACGAAAAAACGATGACCATAATCTCGTATGGGATTGCGTCAGCGGTTGGCAGCGATGACCCGCGATGTCAACACCCTGACGAGTCCCTTTGAGACGCAAATTTCCATGACGAAACGGCGCTGATTTCGATATCCACTAATAACTCGGAATGCCACAATTAAACTCGACCGCGGTCTTCTTTTCCCTCGCGAGAGAAGCCGCGATGTCTCTTTTGAGCGGCACTCGAGTGTTTTTGGCAACCACCTCGCGTTTCCTCTGTTCGAATCAGCAGAGCTCGTTTCTGAAACAATCGCACTCGCGACGCGAACGTTTCCGAGAGAGGAGCCTCTACCGCCTTGACGAAGGTCGACCAATTCAACGAAACTTCTTTGAAGACGAAGAAAGATTCTCAATAGAACTCGATGTACACTGGAAAGTTTCTACTCAGTCAGTCGCGTACGCTGAAATTTCTAAATAAAATATTTCAGAGATTAACTATTAGTAAAAATTGATAATTTTAAACTTCGAAAAGTTTTTTTATCTTTACGACTTTCATTTCCACTTCTCACGTAATTATTGAATCTCGGTTTCACGACCGAGAGGATATATAAATTCTTACGAATAGGGAGGAGTGAAAAATTCGTGTGGCTGGTTGTAATAAACGATTTAATGGACCGAAGCTAATATTTTACGACGCCGATACTCGAAAGCAGCAGCCAGCGGGCACGACGATCTTCGGTCACGGTTAGCGAGTAAAAGTTTCGCTGCGAATGTGTCTAAGCGCTTCGTGTTCACAATGAGAATTGCGCCATTATACGTTATTTCCCGTTTTATGTCACCTATCGCAGAAAACCCGTTTCTGTCTTCCCTTTTTTTCTCCTCTCCTCGCAATTGACCTGCAAAACTAGTCGCGCCGAGTCGAGCCGATCGTTTCGCGTCAAAAGCGATTGAAAGTGTTTCGATACAAAAAATTCGCCTACGGACGATGCATTTCAATGCGAGCATTCAATTTCTTCTCACTCCGTTAATTGCGAATTACAGAGTTTCGAATGATCGCTCGTGAATATACAAAACGCGCGAAAGTTTACGGAACGTTTGAATTATTTTTGTCCGTTATTCACGAGTTTTCGAATTATCATTGAACTTTTCGGACGGCACTTCATCATTCGCGAATGAAATGTTGACCGAGTACGCACACTTGAGCGCGGTCTCGAGGATAAAGACGAAATCGCAATAAATTCGAGAGAGGCCAAAATAAATGCGAACACGCAGCGATGAGTCAACGATAAACCAATTTCCCAATAGCGCGTAACTCAGATTTCGCGCGCTCTCTTCGGCATAAACATTTGTAATTATCCGACGTAATAAGCTCCCCGCGTGTTTACACAAAAATTTCGATTCGACTCGAGAACGTTTAAAGTCCCGGTCACGTGTGTTATCGCGTGTGAGGAGAGCGAAAGGAAAAGATGGAGAGAAAGAGAGAGGGGAGGGAGAACTCGAGGATAATAAAAAAAAGAGAGAAGAAACGACAACAGACATTCCACCATTCCCTCGATCGTAAACGCGAACTGCATTTTTGCTACGGCCGTGCTGATAAACTCGCGCGCGTTACGCGTTCTTGCGCAAACCGATTACCCAAAGCGGACTCGGAGAAATAAAACCCGCGAAAAAAAATCGTCGAGCAAATTTTCCCTACTCGATTTTCGAGTGGTCACATGATTATTACCGATCTAGCCGGGAGTCCCAAATATTTTGATTAGATTACGAGAGTAAAAAGCTCGTGAGCGTGGAGAGGGGGGGGGGGGCTCAGTTGGAGGGGATAAGTCAACGAGTCGCGCGCGGTCAAATGCCGCGAGTCAGCTGATTAAAATGTACAACATCGAGCGTGAAACTCGCAGGCGGGCGCGCGATCTCCGCATGCTCCGCTTCGAGCGTCTCTTCTCTCCCCCTACCTCCGATCGTTTCGAGGTTTTAACGCGACTCGCGTGTTTGCCACGACGACATTCGGGATCTTCTAATTTATTACGGTTAAGGCTTCTCTTTCTTTCCTCCGCTGATAAACGTCGATTATCTCGCAGATAAGACGAATACGGGAATAATTATGGGAAAGGCCACGGCGTTTCGAAACTCTCGGATTATTATTCCCGAAGCGATAAATAAAAGTTTGGAAATCCAAAACCAGACCCGAATTTTGGGTACGGGAAATTAATTTTCACGAAGTGTCATTTTTAAATAAAATCTTTACGTCACAGGCTCACGAACGGCAGTACGAAAATACAGAAACGTAGCTCGACGGAGCACGCGAGGAAAATACTCGGAGCTATTTATCAAAACGTCGTTGATGTCTTCCGAAGACACTTCGCGCGGACGGCGTAAAAACGAGCGGAGACCGAGAGAGAGAGAAAAAAAGCACTCCCGTATCGCACGGAACGTCCCGAGCGCGAATGAGGGAGGAGGAGAGGAACAGAGACGGTTTTTTTAGCAGGTTAGAGACGTCGAAGCGCATCGGCGGTTAGCTGCGTCGACGGCGACGTCGGGCGTCGGTTAGGTTGGGCCGGTGCTCGGCTTAGGTTGGCTCGCGCGCGTCACGTGGTGCGCCACGGGGTCCGAACGAGGTTAATCGGGAGACGAGCGCCGGCGCGCAACGAACACAAATACACGCTCATCGGGGCCTGCGCGCTCTCTCTCTCTCTCTCTCTTCCTCTCATTTGCTTTTCATTAGCATGTCACTATTTCAAACCGATTTCAAACCCGAGCCTCGAAAATTCCTCAAAAACTCGAGACACCGGAGCTCGCGTGTCGATTTTCGCGCGTGACTCGCGCACACCACCCACGCTTCGCTGCTATCGACGAGACTGCGCTAAACGCTCGCGTGATCCGAGAGATCGAGGGCGAAATAAAATTTCAGCGATCTTACTCACCGATCAGCGGAAATATACTGGGCTGGTCGAGGAGCGACTTTAGGCTGTTTTCAACTAAAGTGGGAGACGAACGGTCCTTGTCACTCATTTCACGCACTGCGCCACCAAAAACCGCACACCACGGGGTTAGAATACGCGCACACACACTGCCCGCCCGTCTAAGCCGCGCGCGTTGCGTTCACGAACGCGATCTCTCGCGCTGCCGCCTCGCTGGAGAGCGCGCCTCGCTGGGTGAGAGCGAGACGACTAGATGCCCGCCGGAGAGGGGGAAGGAGAGAGAGAGAGAGAGAGGCTAGTGCGCGTGAGTCGACCGACAGAGACGGTGAACCAGAGCGAGAGAGAGAGAGAGAGAGAGAGAGAGAGGAGGATAACGCGTAATTCGCACACGCGCGACTATATCCCGTCTGCAGCGTGCTCTCGACACTCTCCGCTCTTTGCACTCGCGTATCTCTCTCCCTCCTGCGATTTTGCACACACGGGCACCACTCGAGTCGCGCACTGGCCGCGCGAGAACGCCAGAAACCTCTTTCGCAACTTTTTCCCTCCCCCGGAATATTCTACCCCGTCGGATTCTAATATTTTTTTCTCTCGTAGACTGTACGGTACTCCAGGCCGGCAGGGAGCACAGGCACCCGCACCCGAACCCCTTGCGCTCTGCTTCTGCTCTCTCTCTCCTCGCTGTCCTCTCTCTCCCCCTTCCCTCTCTCTCTCCCTCCCCCTCTTCCCCTACCAGTCTTGCTGCCGATAGTTAAAATAAACGCGGAGCGCTCCTCAGTTTCACGGTGCTCTTGAAAATCAATCTAAAAGTAGCTCGGCTGGTGGCGCGATCTCCTGGCCGACACCTGGACCGACTCGCGATCGAGTGAACGATGCCCCGTCGCGCTGATAACGCGCCCCCACCTACGGTTGGCTTATCGGCCTGCGCGCGCATCCCCAGAGCTGTCCCTCTCGCTCCATCGATCTCTCCTCTTTTTTACGCGCTCTCTCTTTCTCTCTCCGACCTGTCGAGGATGCACTATGCTCTCTCTTTCTCTCTCTCTCTCTCTCTCTCTCTCTCTCCCTCTCTCTCTGTTATCGAATGCAAAACATGGACTTCGAGACTCGCGAATGTAAAACCGCCAGGAAAGGAAAAAACCCGGCCGCTTGTTTGCTTCGAAGGAACGATATCGCGTCTCGCCTTCGGTCTCGAATATTCGAGTGTAATAGGAGTGTTTGTCGCGAATTACGGGGGCTTAACGAGTTAAGTATTCGAGATTAAGCGGAATATTATCGACAGATGTCATTAACGACTTTTCACGCTCTCGTTTTAATCTTATCGGCTGGTCCCGTTTGTCGCGCTGTAAGCTGTAATTAAACCGGCCGGCAAGGAAACTCCCTGCTCGGCGCGGCCCCTTCGAAGCAGGGAACCCGGCCAGCGCGAGGCTCGTCGGTAAGAGTCACGAAGGCGTTGTTAATCGGTTGAATGTCGGATGTAATTTTTTTTTCATTTTGTTGCACGAGCGAAAATTATTAAACGATTGACTGGAGTTCTTCGTAAATCGTGTTAACACGTGCTTACAAATTTGTAAATACGACAAAAGACCGAACTACCGTTATGAACACGTACGCACGTTTTGCGATAACTGTTGTTTATTTATTGCGATCGACGATTTGAATCGAACATATCAACTCGCGCAATAGGATTATGAATAATCTGAAATATTCAATCGAACTCAATAATTTTATTGAAATTTGTATTTATTAAACGACATTAAACAAAATGACGATATTTTTTAGATGGAAAGTACATTGAATTATAAAATTGTGAAAAAAGTTATTCGCTAGAATTATAAATTTTTTAGTTATCGAATTGACTGCATGCGTTTGTCGCAACGCATATTTTTCCTACATTATTCTGAACTTGAATAAATATGGTACATAAATTCGAGTTTACAACTTACAGCTTATTGGCAGTGGTAATAAAAATTAGTCTACGAACTATTACAAAAATGCGTTCAATCGGAAATTGTACATGGGACGATAAAATTGATTTCCGAACATAGAAATTAGAATCTTTTCCATTGAGCAGCTTTGATGCGTGCGTTGCTGTTCTGCTAATTAATTGTGTAGTAATTGAAAAAAAATGAATCGCGTATGAAATTTCTACGCAACAAAATTCTTAGTGCTAATCAATTCTCTTATCGTTTCGGTATTGTTTAGTTTACTTCAAATTTTATAGTCATAAAAAGTTACTTAGTAATGTACATTTCGGTTCATAGTAAAAATTCATATTGAAAATAACCTTACGATGTAGGCTTCGTACTCGTTTAAGATAAATTTATGAAAAATTTACGATTATTAAAATTCAAGATCGTTAGACATTAACAGGTAGAGTTCGTTAACAGAAATATGTATAAATTCATTATATAGTATAACAATCCGTCGTGTAAGCATTCATTTCGTTCATTCTAAACGTCATATTTCGATAAAATTCAAACAGTAAGATTGTGTCTACTATATCTCATGATACATATATCATGCGAAATTTTTCTAATATAAATTGACAATAGCGTCGTAAAAATTTTGTCTAATACATTCAAATAAGAGGAATTTCCTTGAATCAAATATCTTGAATTGTAGTTAAATTTTAGAAAATGAAATTAATAGTGTATAATGTTTAGATAAATAGTACAATTTTTCAGAGCTCATAAACTATAATTTGAATAACTTAACTCGATGATTTAATCGTTATTAACTAACCGGTAGAAGAGGTATATACAAGAATAACAGCTATTTCGAATGTTTCTTTTAAACACTATAGTGGGACGGTCGACGTTAAGTATATTTGCATTATAAACATTGTATCTCTAATAATTATCTTAGAAAACTGCTGTCGGTAAGATTTGCAATTCGAGAATGTTGTTCGTTCCTCTACGACATGCATCTATAAACTTTCGGACTAGTAGCCAAATTATCAGATCAATTATGTACAATGATTTTCTGAAAATTAGTATCATCTATTATAAAAATCATTCTTCACACTAAGGGTTACATTTTTTCGAACCGATAAATCTTACTGAACTGTTCTTTAGTTCTAGAAAAATTTCTCTCGGTGTATTCTAGCCGTTATTTCATTTCACAATATTGTAGAATACGGAAAACCTTTATCATTCGTGTACATTATTTCCTTTCGAGCATTCTTTACATACCATATATTTAATTTTAACGAGTGATTAACTTGCAGTGTGTATGTTTGGTCGCGTGCAATGGTCTTGCATCTCTCCAAAATTCATACAAAAATTTCTTGTAGTAAGAGCAACTGTGTAACTTTTTGCGAGGATAATCCGGCTTTGATTTTCGAACGGAAAGGAATTGAAAAGATCGAGTAACCGATGATACGATCGCACACGCCGCTGCGTTCGGCGATGCGGTCGACTGTCGCAGCTCCAGGAAGCCAAAAACGCAACCCTGGCGGCTTCATCGGGGCCCGGTCGGCCAAACGCGTGGTCCACGTCTGACTACGACGCGAGACCGGTGCCGTTCTCATACCCAGACGCTGATGGCTTCGGCGTTGGTCTCGGTGCCATTAGAGTTTGGAACGATAGCGCCGTTTTTCTGGCAGAGGCTGGTGCTGTGACGTCGATTGAACATGGCCTTGATCTCGGAGGGCGTGGACGACCATCTTCGTTGTCTGACCTTTTCGAGGGGCACCTCGGGCAGGCCGATCTCCGTGTGGGAGCCTTTGATCGGGGAAAATGGCAGACCGTTGGGCCCGAGCGGCAGGCCGACCTCCTGGAAGGAATTCATGGAGGAGAATCCGCTTTCGTCCTCCGCGCTGCTCACGCTGTTGGCCGGCTTCGACTGCTTCTTGCCGGCCATTCGGCGCTTCGGCGTCGACGTCGGGGTGACGAAGGCGTCCCGATTGGCCGCCGTAGCACTCTGGGGATTCCCAGCGGCGGCGTCCTCTTCCTCGGTGGTCGTCTTGCTGCTGCCCGAGTCGATGGACCTCCTCGTGCGCGTTGACTCGTGGTGCTGGACGACTCCCGTGTCCACGTTCGTCGATTTCGTGAAACCGTTGCTCGGGCTCGGCTCGACGCTCGTGTTGTTAGGGATCATCGGTTCTTCGGGTTTTAGAGGAGTCGAGTTGACGAAACTCGCGCTTTCTGGGGACTCGGTGCGCTGCTCGCTGCTCACTGGGGATGGTGTAGGGGTGGTTTCCTCGATCGGTGTTACTCGAATTAGGTCCAGTTCCCTCATTGAGAGTAATGATTGTACGGATCTCATCAATCTTGAAAAGAATAAATTATTTTAGTATTTGTTAATCGTTTTTATTTTTGGGGATGTTTCATACCAAACTAGTTTCATACTTCATAGAATTTTTAATATAAAATAGTATTTTAAATATAACCTCTTCACTCATATTTTTAGAAAAAAAAATTAAAAATTCTTTGAACAAAATATGAAACAGTAAGTTACAAACCGAAGGAATCCAATTACTTAAACTTTGTGTACTCACCTGTAGGCTTCTCGTGCCAATTTTTCAGGTGGAATCTCATTCGGATTTAACTCTTGCTGTTTCGGAGGCGTCTGGTAAACTTGGGCTGGTTCTTTCGCGATTGATTGGTCATCAGCTGGTTGTTCGATTTTTTGTGGTTCAACAATTTGTTCGCTACTTGTCTTCTTGACCTTCTGGGTCTTTGCTTTTTCCGTATCTTGGGATTTTTTATTCGATTTTTTGTTGCTAGTGGATTTGGAACTTTTCGAGGATTTCGCGCTGCTAGATGATTTCGTGCTGCTGGAGTCGTTTCTGCGCAATAAAGACAGAGTGAAGTCGCGAAAACTCGTCCCTCCCGATGAAATCTGAGTGACAGATTTAGCGCGGGAGAACCGCGACGAGGAGCTGGTGTCTGTTTTGGTGCTATCGAGCGTGTTCACGCCGCTGACGTTGCTGCTGACGGTGGTGTCGGTGACCGTGTGAACGCTGCGGCTACGCGGCACGCGACCGTTCGGGCCCTTGTCCTTTGTTTTGCTCTTGTCGGAGAGAATACTTAGGCTTTTATAGGCTCGAGATAAGAATCTCACCACTTGCTCCATCAACGAGCGGTACATCAATCGATTACCCTCGATCTAAAATGGACAAAATAAGATAATTACGAAAAATAATTCGATAAATTCTGGTGAACAGAAAATCTGTATATGAATTGACATTTCACTTTTTGAAAAATATTTTTTTTCTACTTAAAAAATTGAAGCAGCACTTTCCCTGCTTCAGAAATAAGTTCTCTACAATCAACTAAAAACCATTTTCCATTGATTAGCATGAACATTTTTTTAAATAATTTCCTAATAAAAATAAGTTCACTACAGCGAACGATTTTAAATTATTCAAGTAGAGAAAAAAGTGTTTTTAAAAGTGAAGTGCTAATTTCATACAGTTGAATTTCGAGTATTCGATTTCGTTCCCACGAAAAATAACGAGTGTTACAGATTCAAAACGAGATTAAGCATTCGACTCTTGGAGAAGTGCGAAGAGAGATGTCTCACACACGAGAGAGTGAATGAAAAAAAATTTAATCAGATGTAGGACAGCGACGGACGAGAGGGAAACCCGATAACGCTGAGATCAATGAATCGACGTTGCGGTCTGGCTACGAGAAATCGCGGATATCGGATGAACGTGGCGCAAGGTGAACCGGTCGCGCGTTATCGGTTTCTTCCGTTCGTGTCGATTTTTCCAATGCTGCCCGGTTTGTAAGATCGCAATGCACTAACCTGTCTGAGCTGCCAGTAGAGCGTGTCAACCTGGGTCTGTAAGAAGACGTTGTCGATCACGCGTACATTGGGAACATGCTTCATAGCCAGAGCATGCCGAAGACGCTGATTTTCGTCTGTCAGATGTTTGCATTGCTGAAAAGTATTAAAGTATTACAATCCTGTCGATTCTAAAAATTTCATAATTAATTTTTAATTAATAATCTAATTTTAATTAATGATCTAAATAATTAGTTTGGCAGTCGACGTGATTTATCGTAAAATTGTTAAAGAATTATAACTAATCCTGTCGATTAGATAATTTCATAATTAATTTTTAATTAGTAATCTAAATAGTTATTTTGGCAGTCGACGTGATTTATCGCAAGATTATTAAAGAATTATAACTAATCCTGTTGATCAGATAATTTCATAATTAATTCTAATTAATAATCTAAATAGTTGATTTGGCAGTCGACGTGATATGGCGATAAAATTTCGATAACTCGCTTCGAATTTCGATTCGAAAACTTCAGTGTAATCTACACAGAGTTCATAACATTTTAAGACAAAAAATTCGAGCTTTTCTCGCTCGATGCGTCGTTCTCCTCAATTCGAGAACGAGCGGATGACTGGGTAACTCTCGTTAACAGAGAGCGGATAGACGTCGATCGGTTGTCGATAATCTCGTTACGCGAACGGAAGCAATTGCACGTATCGAGAATCGATAGCCGTTCGAAAGTGAGAATCTGGAGAATCGATTAACCATCCAGACCGGTGCTCCGTACAATCCGCGGGGCGTGGTTTCGGTCGGTTTTCCGGAATGCGGCGACCTTATGGGCGCCGGGGAGCATCGAAAAAGGCGGGGATTTACGATCTTAGCGCTTCGGAATCCGCAGCGAGAGTTAATCTCGCGCAGGATTCCGCGCCGGCCGATCGCAAGGATATCTCCGAACGGCCGTCAAGGCCAGGCCAGGGCTTTCTCACGGAATCGAGGAGAGGAGCTCGCGCGGAATTGACTTTTTCGTCTCGCGGATTTCCTCCGGCTCTCGTCTAAGCGTCTGCACCGGCCGAAGGTTGCATACCGCGATATCTGTGTGGTCTGTGTTACCTTGTATTCCCTTCCTGATATCGGAACGGGAAATCGTCATGTGGGATGGTGACATCCGCGAAACTCGAAGATCGAATCCGAATTTTGTGAATGGCACCATCCCGTGATAAAATCGAATTATCCGTATATATTCATTACTTTACTATTCGGCAAGATACTCTGCCAAGTTTCTTGATATTATTATATCGATCAGCGGATCGAATTGAAATTGTGCAGAGGATCATTGATTTTTATGACGTCACTTTTTTTACAATTTGTCGTCCCCAAGGAATGTCTTGGAGATACAAAAATTATTTACAAGTGACAGTCTGGTTATAAAAACTGAAAGTGATACATAAAACTCTGATGTACTAAAAAAACCTTACGTCACAAAATACAAATTTTTAGGAAAATCGCGACAATCGATTACACGTTCGTCTGGCGAAACGAGGAGGCTCGTCGCTCGATTTACGCTTGGCCGACGCGAATCGGCCAATAACGCGTACGAGCTGTGCGCTCCCTTCCCGTACGTCAAATGAAATTTCACGCGTGTAATCGGTTAATGACAGTCGGGATACGCGAAACGGCCAACTTCCCACAGAGAGCGACCTGTAGAGAGTTTCCGAATACGAGCTGAAATTGTTTCTCTATCAGGTGAGAGACTTGAAAATTAATGAGAAAAGTCGTTACCGGTGGGTCGACATATTTTTAACAACCGTGCCGTGTACTTTCACGGACACCCGTTCTAATTAACTGTAATAAAAAAATCCATTGTTCTTGTTAATTAAAAGTAAAAAATTAACAGAACCGTGTCAGAACGGCATAAAAATGAACAAAAAATATATACAAAAAATTCAATTTATATGGAGTAAAAATTGAAACTCCAACAAAGCTCAACCAAGGTTTGTCATCGCTTATTGAAATTGTCAGTCTTACAAACTGATGCACATTAATATCACAAATCGCGCTCCAGTTTTTGCGAATTTTTCGAAAAAAATTCCGGAGCTGCGGATTACGTGGATGCGCGAGATAAAAGGGGATCCCCTTTCACTCGCACGCGGATACGCCTTCGCGACCCACGCTAAAATCGAAACGGCGAGTAACGCGAAACGATTGCGATCGCGGCGCCGTCCGATTCCGGGGCGCCGATAGGTCGCGTGCGACACTCGCAAAACTTCCCAGAGAGATGAATGGGAAACGAGTATCTCGATCAGCGATTTTTTTTCGGCTGCACGATCTTCGGTACGAAAATTAACTGCATCCTGTGAATTTCTCTGTTCTCACTTATTCATCTTCTTCTTCGATGTTTGGAATTCGAAGTTAATTGAACAGTTTCGTTCCTCTCGAGTGATCCCTCGAATTCCGGTAATCGGCTTCTTTTCCCCTTCGCATTTTTCACGTCCCCTCGAGTGACTGACCTCTTCCGCTAATGGCCTGTTGCCAAAATTGCGTCACTACGAGTGTTTCCCAACACATCGTTCAACAATGACACGCTTGAAATTTACATCCTCTTTTTTTACATCGTCTCTCCCTGTTCTGCCTTTTTCTTCGCACTCGAAATGTGATTCTTCTTCAAAATGAGCACTCGATGTCAAAATCACTCGCATTATGGACGGTTTCATTCCGATTTCGTCGTGGGCGCACTTGTCGTATACCTGTCGACACTGGTGTACCTCGTGTGGGTTGGTAAGAATTCAAGAATAAAAAATTTCGAACTCGCTAATAGTTTTCTTCGTCAGGCAAAATTATCGAGATCATCTCGACTGATAAAAAGTCAAATTTTCTGCAGTCCAATTACGTCGATCATGGATGAGACTCATCGCAGGAAGTTAAATGAGCGTAACGAGGATTTTAACCCCTTCGAAACGGTTTTCGTGGCAATACTCGAGAGAGTTTTCATTTCTGACATTTCCATACAATGGCGGGAAAGGGAGGGCGCACGCGCGCGCGCGCCAATTGCGAGATATCCGGCGATGGCCCGCGAATGATAAAAACAATGCATAGTGACGTATCGCGCGGAGAACAAAGGAGGGGATACCTAGTTGTGTCGAAAGAATCGTGTATCCACTAAGGCCATTTATGAATCTATAAGAGAAAAATCGCGCAATCGGAGTAAGTGAGTATACCCACTCGCCTACTCCTCGTCTTTTTGTTTACGTCTGTAACGTAGAACCGAAAGAAAACAAGAACGTTTTTCATGCACTAATTGCGTTAGACGCGGCTTCCGTGCGTGCGCGCTCGAGGATTATATTAGCTCAATCGGTTACATTGCCTCAAAAATGAGCGTCGATGTTGAAAATTTGCATTGCCGGAGAATTCAATATCGACGTCGTAACGATTTCGCGATTGTGACCCATTTCACGGTTACCTAACGGTGCAAACTATTACGATTCTTCTACGTAATTGCCCCGAGCTTGGAGAATCAAAATTACCTCGTCTCGGAATGAGAGAGAAAATACCGAGGAGGTTATTAATCAAATTCATTTCAAATTGCGTTTTTTTCCATCGTAGAAAGAAATAAAAGACATCAACGGTACATGAAAAAAAAAAGGTTCACTAGACTCGAGTAATTTGCCTTCTTTCGAACTTTGTTCTTCTAACGAGTTCACTTGTTTTTTTCTACGTACAAAATTCATTTCCGAGAACACTGTACTTGTTCTGTTGTTAAATCAATCAATAAATATTTCACTCAAGATTTTTATACCACTCAACAAAATATTTTGGCAGTATATGATCGTGTATTCAATTGGTTCGACATTTTTTTCTCAGTGTAAGCGGGTGACGATTGAGGTCCGGATCAGTTCGGAACTTCTGTAACGTAGCGGGGCCGTGTTGGTAGCGTGCGTAATAAGGAGCCGAAAAGTGGAACGGAGACGCTTTCCAAGTTCGCGTATATCGCCGGAACGACGATCCAGCCGCGTGAGCCGGCTCCTTACGAGGCCCATTGTGTTGGGCGCGGGTAAAACCGAACCCAAATGTTTCTTTTCTTCGGTGGCGTGCAAAAGTCATCGTGCCAGACGGCGATGGGAAGGTCGGGCCCCCATTAGAGCCCCGCCACGAGCCTGAATTAATTGTCCCGCTGACAATTAGTCCTCGTAAGACTCTTTCTTTTACTTCCAACAGTGGAACAGCTACGTACACGTTTTTTCTTCTGCGCTTCATCGATCACGCCGTTCTTTTGTCGATCGGTTCAATCCCCATTGAAATATATTTCATGTTAATTATGCGAAGGAGATACGATAACCGAGACAAAGAATCTATCTTGACGTTTCTCTATTATTCGAGTTTTGTCGACTTTTCCTTTTAATTTTCCTCGGGCCCGTTCGATCGGTCAGAAGCAAATCCAGTGTAAAATTTCTGTCGCGGGAGTCTCGCGCGTGCGCCGTCAGTTTCAACGGAAAGCTGAAATTTTCAGCGTCGGACTAAGCGGATGGGGTTCCGCATGGTTGCTCACCCTGAACCGTCCACTGGCTGAATGCTACTCTGACGTCACTCGCTACGGTCACTGCCCGAATTATTCGCCATGTACACTTCTACGTTTCTACTAGCTCGTACGAGCTCGAGGAGCGTTCATTGTCGGGAAAATTCGCTCTTTCAACGGTAGCGATTTTTAGGTTCGCTCCTCGAGATCGTCTCATTCAATAAGTTCAATCGAGAGTTGCGAAAACACGAGAGTGAGTAATTAGCTTCTCTTGTGCGAGCCGTTGCGCAACCAGCTAGAGTAAGCATACACCCAGCAATTTGAAATTCGAATAACGCGTACGGCTCTCTTGCGCTGGACCGATACGCGATATATCCTGTTATCGTAACGTATCGCGATCCGCCGCACGTCGATTGTCATTACCGGTTTTAACGAGAGCGAAATATTCTTTTGGTATTATCGAGAGTGAAAAATGGAAGACTATTCGCGGGGTCGAAGTTCTCAGACGGCACAGACGCTTATTGCAAAGCGAGGGAAATGAGACCGTAAATTATTCGCGAAAGACCAATTTATTTTCTCTTTTGTGTCTCGCGAGTCACATCGAGAAAAAAATATTGCAGGTATATAACTTTCACTGCGCATCGAGAGACTATCCAGGGAGTTCGCATCGCAATTTTCTCGCGGTGAATAGTGACATGACCGGGAAAAACGAACTCGCGTGTATGAATTATTTATATCGTTCTTGGGTGTTGTTTATCATTATTTATCAAAAAAGAAAGAGTATTAGAAATGTCAGATGAAGTATTTAGAGATTCTCCGAAGTTTTTCAAAAGACATTTCTAATGAGGGAATCATTATTTGAATTATTCTTCCGAACTCTTTCGATTTATTTGATTTAAATTAAATTACTCGATTTAAACCCCACTTAGTTTAAATCTCTCATATCAGGGGATTCTTTTAAAATCCGTCTGAAATTATTCCGAGAATATTGGATTTATTTCTTAGAAATATTCAAACTTTACTTGAAATAAATCTCGAATTCAAATCTTCTGTTTTAAATATTTATCCAAGCGGAACATTTCTTACTATTATATTTCATATCTAAACACCGCACTCATGTATTAGTGCGTGTGTGAGTATAACGCTTGACGACGCTGTTTTTAGCGCGCTATCGCTTTAGAGCGCCACGGGAGCGCTCGGAGCTCAGCTGATCAACAATCACGTCTCTTGAACCATCGGTCCGATCGGACGTGTTTCCTCGCACTCTTACTATAACACTTAAATACCTATTTCTCATTCTCAATTCACTGCTCCTTCTTTGCTCAAAGTGGTTAGTTCACTAATCAATATCTCATCGCTCTATTTTTCGATTTTTTCATCTTTTTCTCTCACTTAATTACACACCTTGATTAACTCACCTTCTCATCCTTTTGCTGTATCAAAAGTAGCACTCTCTTTTCCTCGCTCTCCATTACCTAACCCTCTAAATTTTTTCTCGTTTTGCTCTTTACAGCTCATTCAATATCTCTTTGTTTTCTTTCTTTATCAATTTAAAATATTGAAATATAAAGATTGTCTTATTCCTGGCAAGTAAGATCCTTGAGTGCGACGAGCGATCCACGAAGGGCATGTCTTAACGAGCATTAACACTCGAGCGTTGCAAATACTGTTCCAGTGCATCGATAACCATCAAATTTGGATGAAAAATTATCTATGTAAGTCATAGAAAAATATCAAGACTCTTAATGACTCTCTCTCTCTCTCTCGTCCTTTATTTACTTACCTGAGGACTTTTATTGCACTGCATTATATTTTTACGGCTTCTTCAATATTGCGGCGAGCTGCAGCACATTAAACGTCGTGACCGGACGAGTTATCTTAGACGAAGTCCTTCAACAATCGTAATATTTTATACCCTGTGGAGTGGACCATGTTATTTCGCAACTAATTGAGTCACGATGCATGGTAAAATTTGGTCGTTCGTTTTATACTTATTTGCATGAGTCAGAACGCATATACACGGGATGGTTAATTTTCCTGTTACGGTTATTACGTTGATCACGTGACACGATTACTCTCTTCTTCTCCTTCTTTCCCTTTGCCAAATAAGGATTTGGTCAATCGAGACAGTTCTCCACATTCTTTCTGCTGAAAACTCAGCACAATGTTCGAATTCTTGCGAAATTAACGCACAGTATTCCTCGGATCTTCCGGGTTTTCATTCGAGTTAAGAATCCAGTTACTTTCTCTCAATCTCCTCCAATCCTTTTTCTTTGTCTACACGTTTCGTTGAACGTTTGCCATTGTTTGTCCATCGCGATTTCGTTCTCATCAGGGAAAAATGATGTGGAAAACAAGTGCGATCTCGGACACAATTAATAACGAGAGATGCATATCGTTGTCGGTAATTCATCGATTTTATTGCGGAGGCAAACGGCCGTTCTGCGTTTTACGATTGTTTTATGGATTTTTCGCAGGGGCACGGCCTTTCGTTCGGCGAAACCCACGCGTGCCGCGTGAAATCGCTTCGAGCCGGCATATCTGGAATCTAGCGCGGTATTCCTCCGGCGCTCGAATAGCTCTCCATCTATATATATATTTTCAGTTCGCATAACCGAGCGCGTTAAAATGTCCGAGGGTGAGCCTCGACTGTGGGATCTTTGCGGTGATTACGTAATCGAGTGGAGCAGGTTGCCAGCGCGCAATAACTATCATACTTTGTCGGAAATTAATAGCGGTCTTTCCAAAGAAACCTCTTTTCGTGTCGAGGTAAAGGGCCTGTTCTAAGTATCTAATATCGCTTATTTGATTAAAAAAAGAGTTTGTATTTCATCTCGTAGTTGAACATCGATTTTACAATATTAAACCTTCCGAAATTACAAATTTTGATCTGTAGTGACAACCGGAAATGTCGTAGATTTGAGAGCTCTGCTATAAGTAGTGCGGTTAAGCCGAGTAAGCAACTGGAGCTTCTTGTGAAATAAATTATTCAAGTTAATTACAAAAAATTTAAATCTATGTATTTCTAATCATCTTTCATTAAATTTGAAATCATTTTTACGATATATATAATCGATTTTTATCTTTATAATAAAAATCGATTCAAGAATTTACGATAATCGCATTACGCAACTGTTCTTCTTTCTCCTTTCTCCGCGCGTGTGCAGAGATACCTGGTGGCCTTTACCGTGCCGTTATCCTTTCGATCGGACGCAGCGAAGGAGTCAATAGATCGTTACGGTTGGTTGGGAAGAGCCCGCAGATTGGCCAACTCTCTTGCATGAGCTACACCGTAAGATTTTTGCATGCCTCGTCCACTTCTTCCTCGGATGTATCGCGCGCTTTCGCGTGAAATCGTCGCTCGATTATTTACGCATCGTCCTCTCGTTTAATGATCCCGCTTCGAATTCTTTTTCCCGAATCTCCTTCATTTTGGCTCTTTATCTTATTTTCTTCAGAGTTTTTATCAGTCCTAAAATACTTCACGAAAAAAGGATGTTTTGATACGTTGACGTTCCTCTTAGTTTGTCGTTTTAAATTCGAGAAACGATCAAACTGCCGCATTTTAACAGTACACTTAATTTAATGCGGTCGGAGCACAATGAATCTATGACGTGTTATGTAAATTGTTTTTCCACATTGCACATGACTGTTTCTCAATTAGAACGAAATTTCACGGGAGTATATGATTTTAGCGCAGCGACGCGATTTGAGTCTCTCGTAACAGGAATTTTTTTTGTCTTTCTAGACCCCTCGGAATATGCCTCGAGCCAGTAAATCGCGCGCGAGGAAATTTCACGCAAGATATCGGGGCTGATTTGAATGACAAGTGACGGGGTGCTCGAGTGTGAAGCCCGCATGAATCGACCGATTTTTATAAGCTTCTTTGCGAAAGTTCGAAGAGATCACATTTTTCGTATTGAATTAATTTTGTCGCAGATTTTGATGCAATTTGAGTTCCAATCCCGGTCAATATCAATACTTCAGCATGCGATTTTGTTGCATTTTGTTCCAATCTGTCTATGTTCTTGACTCCGTTCTAAACACACATAACCATTTATTTCTTGTACCACATTCTTGATGTACCACTGAATTCAATTCTTTTATTCACTACTTACTTTTCACTCTAATCCAATGGTCAGTATCCAACAGCGGTCTTTTAGTTCGCCTGCCACTGAAATTTCATGAATCGAAATTTCTGCATCCTGCGATACTTTGTATCACATTCTGATGCACCACTTTTATTCACTACTTTGGTTCACTACTCACTTTTCACTGTAATCCAATGGTTAGTATCTAACAGCGGTCTTCTAGGTCGCGTTCCCACGAAATTTTATAAATCAAAATTTCTGCATCCTGCAGGAATCCATGGATACCTTGTATCACATTCTGATGCACCACTTTTATTCACTGCTTTGGTTCACTACTCACATTTCACTACTCACTACTCACTTTTCACTGTAATCCAATGATCACTATCCAACAGCGGTCTTCTAGCTCGCGTTCCCCCGAAATTTCCGCATCCTGCGACCTTGTATCACATTCTGATGCACCACTAAATTCATTACTCATATTCATTACTTAATTTTCCATTCAATTCCCATGGTCGGCATTCATCAGCTGTCTTTTAGCTCGTCTTACTCTGATATTTCTCAAATCGAAATTCGTGCATAGAACTCCGAAATTAGCCTGTAACATATATTAATAAGCATTATTCTTGACACGCATAAGCGATAGGAGGAGAAACAAATTTACCTTTGCTGAAAATCACTTCGATCCTGCCAACGTTACATACGTGATAAATTCCTTTTTATTCAACTAACCAACTGGAGCCGGCTCTTTGATCCGTCGGCTGCAAATTGCGATGCGAGTCATGTCGCAATAACGCCAATGTCACACGTTTAATACAACCTGTCCGCTCGTTCAAGCAATCGTATTGTATAATAATCCGCATTTTAAATTTCTACGTCACACTGTAAAACTAGGTTGATTAAACTAAATATTAAAATATTTAATATTTATAAATATTAAATTAAAATGCCCAAGTCTGTAAGCGCTTTGACATTCAGAGCGTTATCCATTCCATGAATTAAATTTTTCATTTCAGATAGGGCAGAGCGAAATTTAAACGATTCGATAATAAACCTTTGGAAGAAGCATCCAGTACGTTGAATTCAACGAATTTCCATGATCGCGCACGTGGCTGGCTCGACACGATGAACGGAAGGGTGAGTAACTTCCGCTGTCTGTTCGCTCGCCCTTTTTCATTCCAATCTTCGTTCTTCTCCCCACCAGTACCTGCGTACCATATTACGAGTATCCATCTGTATTTTATGGATCCGTTGACGCTGCCAAGGTGCATTCCGACTTGCTTTTACCTCTCTCGCGGGAGGTAAAAGGGAACAGTACGTTCGCTCATGAACAAGAGATAGAAATGAAGAAACATCTCCAGAAAAAGAAATCTCGGACGAATTCCTTGCAAACGAGCTCTGCGATAATCAAATGGACTCGTTACGTTTTTCGCTGCGTGTTCCCTTCCAGTCCTTTTATATTTTTCGTTTAATTCCGTGTTTACGTTTTCTCTTCAATTGGTACGAAGTAGCCAATTCCGTCTGCTTTTCTGCCGGTTGCATTCAGTTCACAAAAAACGAATAGATGAAAAACATTTTTGTGGTATTCCTGGTGAGCGTAACCAAAGCCACGTGGGGAGTCTGTTGATTTTAGATTTTTCGAAGGGAGAGATCTGCGAACAAAAAATTATAATGAGAACATCTCGTCAGAGCCGCTTTCCTACTAATTTTAACACATACCTCTCATCCGTGACAATTCAATTGTCTTACTCGACTGGATCGGATAAACACATTTTCCACTTACTCTAAATTAGAAAATATCATCAAGTTGCATTGTTAAGCCCTTTATAAGTTCGTTCTATACGATTCATGAACAAAACGATACGACGAGCCAGTTAAGCTAGTAAATTTCCTGTAGATATGCGATTTATCCCCTCCTTATTCGCGCGTGTAGCGCCGCTTATTACAAAACAATGCGCGGTTTTCAGATCCACCAACTATCGAACGACCGCTCGTGTAATAAGTTTTGTCTCTCACATAGACAAAGACGACCTTTCGTACCTGAAAAAAAAGATAAAAAATCCGTCGAATCGTTATTTTCGTTCGACTTGTATGGCGTTGTAATAGATGGGATCGAGGAGCCACTCCCTGTTTTGACTCGATTAGGCGCGTTTCGGCCCAGTTTCGTCACAGTATATCGAACCGAGAATCCCGATAACAGTCAACATACTTATGCACGCGAAAATCAATCGACAATAAACGCCAGACAAATCTGAACTATATCTGTATAAATTGCACTGATAATGTGCTAAACAGTATCAAAATTATAATACCTTTAATTTAAATCTCGCCAGACTGACTTGAAAAGAAAAATAGTAATCGATTTTCTCAAGACTCGATTGTAACGCAATCAAAATCGTTAATGACGTTCCGAGCTGGCACGCTATCTCATGCGAAATGTAACGGGACGATGGTTATTGGCCGAGTAGAAAATTGATTTCCGTTGATTCATTTGTAGTCATTTCCCCAAAGGTTATATTTATTTAAAGGCTTCATAAATCAAAATACACAAGTTCCATCTACTCTCTGTCAACAGTGGTAAAAAGTATCGTTATAAATCGTGTGACATAGAGGAATTGATAACGAAACAGGACGAATCTTATCCGTACCGGTACAGAACGGTTGCAATGTGAGAGAGTTATGTGAGAGGCTACCTGCTAGAACGAGCTACGCAGTCGTTAACCTGCGTCGACCTCGCGGAATATGGAAGAGAAGGGGAGATAGCGTAGTTGGCGCGTATGAATGAAAATCCGCGAATGATAGCTGATCGCGTGTGATGAGACCACGCGACACGAACATTGCTCTGTAATTATCGATCGTTTCTTGTTCACACGCGAAGCGTCTTTTGGTGTAAATGCAGAAAAAAAAGAGACGCTGAAACGGAAGAATTCGCTTTCGGCAGCGATGAACAGCAAAAGTATAAAATGGCGCCCTCGAGCAGACGCCGAACTTATTTTTGGTGCATGCCATACAGCGCCGACGAAGACTACGACGATGCCCAACTCTGGGAAGATCCGCTCCTCATCACATTGGAATGCCGGGAGTCGCTCTGTCTCTTTTTCCCATTTACCGCGGTTTCTCGCTGCTCCTTCCCCACCACTTTCCTCGGCATCGATAATTCTCGCATGAATACCGAGCCACGAAAACACGTCCTTCATCTTGAATCACTTATCTGAAACATTAGTAACATACACGAGCAATTATCATTTCTGGTTTTGTTTCAGTTCATTGGAACTCTAATGAATCAGTTGACACTTGCCTCCACCTTGTTTCATTTCCCAGTCCGATGAATTTTCTGTACAATTTTTGTTCCGTCCGATCAGCACTGCAAGATGATAGTTATTCAACGAGATATTAGGCAGCGTGGAAATGGAAGATTAGAATTGAATCGTACCCCTACTATCAGTTGAATGAGAAGAATGATCCGTTACATGTATGATCCGAGTGAATCTTTCTGAAACAGACATGGAATAATTATAATAAAAACGTACCGGTGATGATTTGAACGTGAAGAGTGATCCGCTAGTGGCGCTGTCCGAGGGGATC
>NCVS01001728.1:13277-55285 GCA_003055095.1 Goniozus legneri | reverse complement strand
ACGTCATCGCGGTCTCGCTCCAATTTTTCGAATCCGTACGATTTCATAAACGTCGCGCGTTTAATTACGCGCTTTTATCGAGGATTTTCGAAGCCCGAGAGACTCCAGGAGCGGAATTTTCGTCGAGAGGGTTGGAGGGAGGGGGTGGATTTGAAGAAGAGAAAAGGGGCTGGCTCTCGGGACGTCAGAAGGATCGACGGCAGTGGGGATAAATAGGAGTGTATCCAGTCGAAACCCGACGACGAGGCGAATTGCGGGTAAATTGTTTTCCACCCTTCCTCTCGCCCCCTCCCGCCCCCTCCACTTTAGTTTCTAGACTCGAATTCAATCCTTCATCCTTACGAGTGCCGTGACACTCGTCGATGCGAACCAGATCTCCGAGCTGCCCGTCGATTTGAATTTCTATCCGTGACATGAATTCGGTATTTTCATGGTCTAACCAAATTTTTCTCTTCCGATTTGAATTTTATTTTCGTAAATTATTGAGGGTGTTTAGTCGATACAAGAATTTATTAATAATTTATTCTTTTTTGATTCAAATTTTTTTCAATGTAAAGTTTTTGAATAATCTACATTTGATGCGTTTTGTATCGACTCCGTAATAAAAATTGTTTCGCGAGATTTCAAGTTCTCGCGAGGTCGAATTCTCGGTTGAACTACCCCGAGCGAACCAATTAAAGTCCTCGAGGATCGCGCCAACGAGGCCACTCGTTTAATCACGCACTTCCGTTCGAGAACGACCCTCCCGCTCGCTCGAGGAAAAAAACAAGTTTCCCTTTTTACTTTTCCACGCGTAAATATTTTTCAATTTTCATCGCCGCGCGCCGGTTACGTGCGAGCGCATACGTGAATACGAAAACAAAACGAGGCGTGCAAATATACCGGTACGAGTATTAAAAATCGATATTCGAAACACGAGCCCCGTTTTTTCCACCCCCTTCTCCTTTTACACTCGTGTAAAAATTTAAGTGAAAAAAACCGAGCAGGACGAAGGAAATCGAAGCTCGCCGCGAGAGGCGAGATTGAAAGGCGCGAACGAGGACGAGGAATATTCTGTATCTGTTTTTCTCCCACTTTTTATTCTTCGAGAGGGGGGTGGGGGTGAGTGTCTTTCTTGCCTCGCTCGCTCCCTCCTGGAAAATGTGGCATTCAACAGGGCTTGCACGGGGTGCTTGCGGTGAAGCGGAATTCACGTGGGTTCGCCAGAGAGAGAGAGAGAGAGAGAGAGAGAGAGGAGGTGGTGGGGAGGAGGGCTGGTTGGGAAATGATGCGCAGATTGGCCGGATCATCTCAAAAACCACCGGCGTTCCCGACCAACCCCCCTCTTCCTCCTCCGAGCGCGGTGAGTATTCATCCACCAGCCCCTCCCAACCCCCCCGCGGCAACGCAACCGCGTTGACGCGCCAACGCCGAGGGGGTTGGTTGGTATTCCAACCCCCACGCGGGAGGGTTCGGATCGACGGCGAACAACCACCATTCTACCCCCTTCTCCAAACTCTCTCTTTCTCTCTCTCTCTCTCTCACTCTTCCATACTGTTTCTCTCTCTCTCTCTCTCTCTCTCTCTCTCTCTCGCTCTCACGAGGGCGCATATACATCTCTTTCTCATTCCGTCCATCTCCATCTCTCTCCCGCTCCCTCGCGTCATCCCTACCAAACCGAGTGAGCTTCCTACTCTCCTCGCGCGACGTCGACACGACGAGTGACTGAGTCCCTCCGATTATTATCTCATTTGCCGGCTGGGACAGCGTATAGGCCGTATCCACCGCACACGCGTCAGCGGCACGCGCGAAGGATAACGTTATTCGAGTTTCGGATTCATCTCGCTCCTTTTTTTTTAGCCTGTCCCACTTATCGGATTTATCGAGGGGATCTATAGATCGCCGTGGACTAGCCGAGTGATTACCACGAGTTTGTTCTTCGGGGTGAGTACAAATTTTTTAGTGCTGTATTTGTTCAATTGTTTAGTTTCTTTAAATTTATATTCAAGTCTCCAGTTGTGCTTCTTTAGTAGTGAAGAAAAATTTCTTACTAATTTCTATTTGTTCCATTTAAAAAATTTTTGTTTGTCTCAGAGTTTTGTTTAAGACATGTTAGTACAACATAACATGTTAAACATGTTATTACAACGTAACATGTTCTTAGACACGTTATGTTTTATTTTTTTGGGTAACAGTGTAATAAATGCATTCGTAGAAATATTCAAAATTTTTGCTTAGAATTTTAATACAATTTTTCTTCATTTTATTTCACAAAATTTTTTCATCCGTCAAATTCTAATGGATCCACGAAAAGCCTTCGCTAGAAAATAATTCAAAGACGGCAACTTGGCCGGCCGAGGTTTTCCCCCGTAATTGACGAGTGAACATTCTCGCGCAAATTCGAGTTAATTTCGCCGATTGACAATGGGCCAGGTAAAATCAATAATTACACGCGGTGTATTCTATACTGGCAGTTTCGTGCGCGGATATATAGGTTTAAATTGCAACGGGTGTCTCTCGTGCGCGGTGTATTAAACGTCGAGCGAGGGACGGAGGGGGGGGGGGGATGGGCGAGTGTGGGAGGGCGGGGGTGGACAACAAATACACAACCCGTGGGATCGGGTAAATTATTAAACTGGCAGCTCGGGCGCGAGTTTCGGACCAATTAATTAATTTAAAATGCCGCCAACGAACCGTGATCTATGGATCGTTTAAACCGATTTCTACCAGTTTTCCTGCCTTTTTTTTTTATTTTTCCGGTGATTTGCGATCGAGCCGTTAAAAAATATGGATTTCTGCGACTGACATTTCCTCTCGCGTGCCGCGGATCGTTTTTCCCTCCCGGGAAGAGTCTCGGGCAATAAAAATGTTTATGCGACGACGTCTGTAGGAGCGAATCGGCGGGAAATGGAGTAGGATGGGGAGAAAAAAATAAAGGAAAATATATAAAACGTAAAGAAAGAGAGAGACGCGATAAATCCCGAAAAAACCGCGATGATAAACGTCCTCCTCGAGAACTCGATATAAAACTTCTCGAAAAAGTAGAAAAAGAAAAAACAGAATTTTTCCTTTCGATTCCATTTTTCCGGTTCCGAAATTCAATCCGGCTGAGAATT
This sequence comes from Goniozus legneri, assembly GCA_003055095.1. NCBI lineage: Eukaryota > Metazoa > Arthropoda > Insecta > Hymenoptera > Bethylidae > Goniozus > Goniozus legneri. The sequence goes on along the minus strand of NCVS01001728.1, from coordinate 52,190 downwards.
ACCATTTTTTTGCGTGGAAAAGCGAGCTGGAAAAAAGGGAATGAGAGAGAGAGAGAGAGAGAGAATACGGATGCAAATAGCAGGAAAGGGAGAATTGAAACAATCCGCCAATTAGAATCGCCGACGTGAATGGGATTATGCAGATTTTCGACGTTCCGTTTGCACGCGCGACGGAGGAGCGCGACGAGCTTCCAGCGGCAGCTGTCGTTTCCACGGGGGCCTTCATTCGATTCGCGGAGTTGTCTTATGAATCGTAAACCTCCCCCTCGAGTCTCTTCCTCTCGCCGCGGAGCAGCGCGGAATAATAACGAGCGGGGAAATTTCCCAAATCCGCGATATTCCGGCTCCCTGCTGGGTTCTCTCGCGAATTTTCCGCAAGCTAATGAAACGGGAAATTAATTGTCCTCTGGAATAATTCACAACGGTCATTTGGACGATTTTCGGACGAAAAATTCTGGAAATTACATGCACTGTGGAGAATAATTTTTAAGAATCTTTTTCCGAATACTTTTCCGGATTTTCCAGAAATCCGAAATTTTCCGGTTTCTCGGAAGGATGAAAAATTTTGAAAGTATACATACACTGTGAAAAATAAATTTTTAAGAACCTTTCCCTGAGTACTTTTCCAAAAAAAATCCGAAATTTTCCATTTCGGATGAAAAATTTTGGTTGAAAATAATTTTACCGTGTGGGAAATAATTTTTGAAGAGTCTTCTCCCAAATACTTTTCCGGAAAATACGAAGACGCTTTGAATGGAAAATTCCGCGTGAGTGATATTCGCGAGACGTCGCAATATTAATCTCGACGGGGGAGGAGTGCTGCTTTGGAAATTCGGTGACGAGGAGAGGGCGAAGGAGGACGAGTGGGGTTTTTGCGTGTATCGCGGCATCGGGTATCGTCCTCGTCGTGAAGGGGGATCCATCGTCATTGTTTCGTGTCCGGGCATTGTTACCAAAACAAACGGCATACCGCGCTTCTATGGGCTGGCTAGCTGGCTCGGCTGTTTCGTCAGGAAGAGAGAGATATTATGTTCGAGCAGATAGAGAGTACATAACGCGCGGGAAATGGACCGACAGCGAGCCTCACGGCGATAAAACGTCCGCGATGTCCGTCGGGTATGACGGAGCAAAAAATTTCCGCGAGAGAAGATTTTCCGCGAAACGGGAAATCCGACGAATTTTTCTTCCGGATCGCAAAGACGGAGAACGTAAGGATGTTCAGGGGCCATAATAATACAATAATTTTCCATTTTTAAATTCAGAAAAATACAACACAAAATACAATTGTATATCTAGTCTAGACGAAAAATTTTGGGAAGAGTCTAGAAAATTATTGTATTATTGTGGCTGCTGAACGTAAGAGACACAAAAATTTTTGAATAACTAAGTCACAGTGACGTCATCGGTACTTTATCAAATAATTTCCGGCTGGGAATTTTCCAATTTCGAGATACTCGGCGAAGGTGGGTGGGACTAGTTATTACCGATGTCTACGCGTGCGTTAGACGGAAATTAGCGATCCTTAATGTATAATTCAGGATGTACCCCATCCTCGCTCGTTCCTCTCCGTATCGTGCGAACGACGTCTTGGTCTCAAGACTCCGGCAGCCGTTCAATTAATTTCTGCGAGACAATGGTACCAGCACGCTCAACGCCTTACACCGAGAGAACAGCCCGCGTCGCGTACACGAGCGTTGACAATCCCGTGCCGTCTTATCTCGAGGGAGCCCTCGGGTGTTGTAGGGAAAACCTGGGATTTCAATTGCTGGATGGCGGAAAATCAAGACGATTTGCACGAGGCATTAATGAAAAATTATAGACTACCTTTTCCACCACTTGTTTCAAAAATAAAAAATACCAAAAACGAAATTTTTAAACATTTCATCTTCCTAGTGCAAACAATTTTTTTTCCTCGTTAATTGAAATTTCAAAATAGACTATTTTAATTTTAAAAATTTTAGACAAATTATAGGCTACTTTTTTTATCACTTACTCCGAAAATAAAAAATACTAAAGATGAAATTTTGAAATATTCCATCTCTCCAGTGCAAACAATTTTTTTTTATCGTTAATTGAAATTTTAAAATAAATAGACCGTATTTATTCTGCACATTTGTAGGATAAATTTTTATCAGTGGAGATGGAATTGAATAAAATTAAACAAAATTGTATTAAAATTATTTTTTTATTTAAATTGAATGATTCACAATGTGTTCGCTAGATCATCACGATGACGACCACAACAGGAGATCCGTCAACCCTGAAGACACCAGCGTCGCTGTCTGGGGGTGACCTGGTGTCTCGTCTCCTGGCAGCAACCCCACCTTACCTGTACAACGTTCCCCTCACACCCCACAGCTTCTTCTTCAGCGAGATGCTGCGATCCTTCGTTCAGGCAAAAACCGAAGCCAGTAGCAACGCAACAGCGAGTGCCACTTCGAACCCCAGAAGGAGGAAGAGGTCCTGGAGGGATGCGAGGGATCGTCCCCTGGAGTTGACCACCAAAGACAGACCCCACCACGACAATCATCACCTTCATCACCAATCGGAAAAATACTTTCACGTGGATCAGCAGCAGCAGCAGCAGCAGATAAGCCACCTGGACCGGGCCAAGACCGAAGTCTTCGAAGAGAACAAGATGACCTTCGAACAGAAAGCAGGATTCTCTCTCGACACCCCCAAGCCAGAAGAGATCAAGCCTGACTTCACGAAAGATCCCAAAAACTACTTCGATCATAGGACTCACAGATTCGAGTCTCCTACCGAAAGTACCAGCAAGGCCAAACCTGAAGAACTCCAGGCTGACCGGAAAATGACCTTCAACTACGAAGACCGAATAACCAAATCGAACGACCACACGGTAAAAATGAATTTGTAATTATTCTATTAAAATTTGTCAGTTCAATTTAACATCATTTTTTATTAGTAGAATACAAGAACAGGCGTTAAAAAAAATTGACAACATATAGAGATCAAAGTTGACATATTATTTGAATTAAAAACACGAGAATGTCAAATTAGAAAAATTTGTTCAAATTCGACAAATAATATTACGTTTTTACCATTCAGGATGCCTCTTTGGTCGACCAGAAGAAGCTCGATTTTTCTCGCAACTTTCTGCCACGAGGTTGCGAGGTTCTTCAGGGTGTCAAAGGTTTCAATCTGCCAGGAACTCCCGGCACGGACTTTCTGCCTGGTCCTCTTTGGTACCCGACTTACCCGATGCCCCCTTCTTATCCTGGCATCGATCCTCTCCACTTCTTCATCGATCTGCGCGTGTCCGGGCACATTTGGGATCGCAAACTTGGAGAACGTCAGCTGCCCTTCAAGGGCAAGCACTGCTCGGCCTTCAGCGTGCCCCAGTCGCGCGAGTACGGCAACAGGCCGCTCAATCTCACCCGGGATGAGGCTCAGCACGACGAGAACACCAGGGGGACGAATTACATCTTGAAGAATCTCACTCGGACCTACAAGGATATAGGGAAGATCGAGTGCGCGTCCAGGACGAGCGCCTCGGACTGCGAGGACTCCGGCAGGGATGTCGAAGGTGAGTTTCGAAAAATTTTTTCGGCTCGTCGAGACGTTAAAACTACATTGCAAAATAATTTTGTAGAATTCATTCGCATACGTTCATTTGCTAGACAATTTTTTTAATCACAGATAGCAAATTTAAACTAATGTTTTCGAACAATAATTTTATCGAATTAAATTTGTTTGAACGTATGAAAATATTTAGTAAATTCTACAAAATTTTTTAGTCAATAATTGTCAGGGCATCCCTAGATTGTGATTTTTGTCGAATTTAAGTTGATCGCTCATCGATGACCGATGAAGACAAAAACACGATTGGCCTCGATCCGCCGGAGGATCGCATAAAGGAGGTTGCGAAGACGACGGACCAGGAGCACGCTCAGTCACCCGAGTGAACCGATTCTCGTCTCCGGCACGAATTCATTTCAATTTAGTGCAATCACGGAAAGCTTTAGTGCGCGTCTCGTTGCGAATAAAAAAAAATCAAAAGTACGAAAAGTTTAATTTGAAAGATTTTATTGAATTTCGATTTTCATGTGATAATGTATTTGTAAATAAAAAATATTGAATATATATATATATATATATAAAATATAATTGTATCTGTATAGAGAGAAGGAGATTATAACCTCGCTTGTAAAGTTGAAAAATTCGAAATAAAGATTGGAAAGTGGCGGAAAATTCGGATAACGATTTTCTCAATCCTCGTCGTGGTTGACAATAACGCGCAGATCGACGACAACCTCGCCCTTATCATCGTCATTGACTCGTATCAGCTTGCGTCTGTTCTCCGGCACCAGGATCACGTCCTCGTAATTCCGTCTCTTGGGGACATCGGCAATGCGATAATAAGCAGGTCGTTGATAATCGCGATCGACGTCGATCATCTGTCTCTCGGGTTGTGCTTTGTAAATCTAATGTAACATTAAATGCAATAATTTTACGATAAATTTGTATTATGAACTTCAAATAATTCTCAAAAAAAATTAGAGAAATTCTAGTTGATATATAATTATTTATTTTTTATTGAGCTCTTTTTTAGCTTTTTGATTTTCATCGAGCTTTTTCAACTTGAGTTTATATTTTTTTTTCAATTCAATTTTATTGACTCACGTTTTCAGTAAAATTAGAGAAGCTCTAGCGGATATATAGTTTATTATTTCTTATTGAGCTTTTCTTTTAGCTTCGTGATTATTTAAACGAGCTTTTCCAGCTTAAGTTTATTTTTTCCTTATTTAATTTTATTGGCTCACCTTTTTAGTACGAATCGGCACAACGTCGTCCTGGGAATCTCCGACTGAGAAAGCGAGATCTAAATCGCGAGAGGATTGCTCGTAATTATCGTAGATCGGACGTTCCCTAGATTTAACCGGCTCGTAATCGTAATAGTAATACCTTGACTCAGCCAGTGCGACGAGTAGAAGAAAGAGCGCGATTTTCACCAAAATCGACATCTTGAAAAAGAATGCGAGACCGACTGGAACGAGCGACGAAACTCGAGTGAGAGAATTTTCAGGGAGCGACGGCACGCGGCTAATCCCACGCGAGGCGGTAAGGCGATTAACCGGAGCGTCGAAACGTCGATTTAATTAAGTCGACCATCCGGGACAGACGTCACCTGTTATTTTTTTCGCTGCGAAAAAATTTTTTTCTCCTCGCTTGGAGTATCGCGTACTTCGCACCCGCGCGAGGTGAACCGGTGCGTGAATAATGCATGAAATTTTCCAACCCCAACATCCCTGAAATCGAATCGTTCCTCGTCAACGACGCGCGGGCATAAATCTAAATAATTTCTCGTGCGAGATCTTTTTTGTCTTACCGGGAGAGAAAGATCCAAATAGGAGCGTTGAATATGCATGCGCAATCTCTCGCTCCCTCTCTGTCCCGGTCCAAAGTTTTCAGATAAGAATTTTATCGTCGCTTAAAAAAGATACTCGTAAACGAGACGACGAAAAAACCAGGAGTCCAATATCCGAAAAATTTCGCGAGAAGTCAGTCATTACTCATCGCTGGTATTTGCGATAAATCAGGGAAAAAACGGGGATTAACGAGCAGCGAAGATGACACTGAAAATTCATCCCTTAGCTAACTCAGACTGCCCCTCCCCTGCCTCTTCCTTCTTCGTGAAATATAGCCGGGCAACTTTTCTCATAGCCCGGTTGGAGTTTTCCAGAGGAAAAGAAGCTGCTGCTCGCCACAAAAGACGTTCGAGAAATGATGGGGTGGGTAAGGGTGGGTGAAAATCATCCCCTCCAGTGCGAGGGTGGAGTTATGAAGTGGCTCAGGAGGAGAGAGCTATAACGCAACACCGACGTGTTGATACTTGGGTACTTCTCGAATTACTCCTCGTCTTCCTTCTTTTCTTCCTTCTCTTCTCCAGCGGGGCGAATCGTGGAGGTAAATATCGATTTATTGTACACGCGTATTATTTTTTTTTTATTAGATTTACAACGTTTTATTAGTTTTTAATACTGCGCAATGTCGACTCCTAAAATTCCTCGTTCATGAGAGCAATTGTGTTTCTTATTTCATTGGTATATTACAGAATATCATGATAATATAATACAACTACTTTACATTCTTATTTGATTTCTATATTCGAACCCACGATAACTATCTATTTTTTCGTTATTGACAAAGAGGGGCTTTTTTCTGTAAACAGGGAGTGATCTAGTTTTTTTCTGTCCACACGTGAAGTGAAATTAAATGCCGTTCTCGAAGGCGTCGCAAATCGGGAATAGATCGATAAATAGATTTTTTTTACACGAAAAATGAAAGAGATTAGATTCGAATCGTGATCGGGAATTAAATCCATGATTTTTTTCTCGTAAAACGATTAAAAACCATCCATTTGGTAATCCCCCCTCCGTGCTCGCTCTCACGTGGTTATGCAATTATCGGTTAAAATTAAAAATCACGACAAAAACTCGCGTAACGAGATTTTCAAAAAAGCGCGCTCGAGATTTTCGACTCGGAGTACGCGCATCATAAAAAAAAATCGCACGTCACGCGTTTATTTTGAGAACACTCGATACCTGCAGGCACGAAATTCTACGAGTATTTGGCAGTTTATCCATTCTCATTTTTTTAGTGTTTTTTTTCCAGAATTTTTCTCATCATCGTTCAACGAAACATCCGGATGATCTGCGGGTATTTTATTTCATTTGCGCGACTACTTTTTTGCAGATCTCATCGGTGTACTCGCTGCATTTTGCGGAACCACCGAGATCGCCGGTAAGGTACTTGGCCTCCTTGATGGTTTCGTACGCCGAGTGTTCGATGACTCGAGCGTGATTGTTCAAACCCATGTGTTTCAACATCATCACAGCTGAGAGCAGCAGAGCAGTGGGGTTGGCTTTATCTTGACCGGCAATATCTGGCGCGGTTCCGTGTACCTAAGAAAAAGTTTTTATAAAAAATTGTTTCATTTTTTTAAAAGCCTCAAACAAACTTTCAAGTTTTGTCAGTACGTACGGATTCAAAGAGTGCACCGTTAAGACCAATATTTCCGCTTGGCGTGAGTCCCAAGCCACCCACGAGACCAGCGCACATGTCGGACAGAATGTCACCGTAGAGATTCGGCATTACGAGTACATCATATTGACTCGGATCTTGCACCATATTCAAGCAAACCGTGTCTAAATACCTTTCTTCGAATTTAACGTTAGGGAACTTTTGCGCTGCCTCTCGGCAACATCTCAGGAACAGACCATCAGACATTCTCATGATATTTGCTTTGTGTACAGCAGTTACCTATTTATCGACGAGAGTTTATTATTATCGAGTAGCGTATAAAATTGATTGTGTAATCGGAATTTTAAAATCCAATTTAAAAATATTACCGACCTTCTTCCTATTGTTGTCTGTGGCGTATTGGAACGCGAATTCAGCTACCCTACTGGAGGCCTCTTCGGTAATTAACTTGATCGATTGTACAACACCTTCTACAATCTCGTGTTCTATACCAGAGTACTCTCCTTCTGTGTTTTCTCTAATTGTTACTACATCTACATTATCATATAATGTTTTATAACCTTCCAAGGAACGGCATGGTCGTACATTGGCATACAAATTGAACTCTCTAAAAATGAAGTAGCAATTTTACAAATATTTCTTACATCTAATAGTGGGTATTACAAGAGTGCTAATTTGTTAGAGAAAATTGCATCTGAGTATGCATTCAAGCAATTGACATTATTAGCCATGACACTTTGAGAGTTATGTAATACTAGTAGTATGTATATACACTGTATCGACAAGTTAAGCCGAAAGATTCTTACTTTCTGAGCGCAAGATTGAGAGATCTGTGACCTTTTCCAATGGGAGTCATTAAAGGTCCTTTCAGTCCAATTTTATTCCTATTAATGGAGTCAATAGCAGCCTGTGGGATACCGAATTTTCCATCTGGTCCCTTTACAGGGGTCACATCTACCGTCTCCCAATCTATCGGCACCTGCAATGTTTAGAAGTCGCAATTAACATTATGCAATAAACTTATGTAATTACTTTATCATGGCCAGACCAGTCTACAATTGAAACAAATTAAATACTCTTTCAGTTTGAAATAAATTATTTCAGGTTAGGACATCCATTATAAATTAGGTCACCTTATAACATTTTCAAGATTATTTCGAATGAAAAATGTTTACACAAGTGGAATCGTTTTTGTTAATATTCAATAAATTTTCAGTCAAGCAGACGACCATATGGAATCAGCTGACGTTGCCTCGTCAGTTTCGTATTCTGTTATTTTGAAATTCGCATTAATTTTCACCTTAGCGGCATCGAAGATCTTCTGCACGGCAGCCGATATCTCCGGACCGATTCCATCGCCAGGTATCAGCGTGCATTTTTGAGTGCCGCTACTGTAAAGTCGCGCACCGATTTTCGTAGCGATCTGTCAACAAGTTAAAAATACAGAATTATCAGTAAAAGAGATTCGAGAAACGACATGATAATTTATCGTTTATCAAAATAACCTGAATTAAAGTGAACGCATTGTAACGAGAAACTTCTAAAAAATCTTCAACGCAACTCTATTCAGTCGCGATAATTGAAATCGAGACAGAGTACTGTACTTCTTTAAATGGAAATTGAGTTAACGTGCGAAGCAGACGGTTATTGCGATTTAAGGGAAATGGGATTCTAACCTCAAAACCGTGTATAAAAACGGGAATAGGATTACGTGGTTATGGTTCGTCCCGTGACTGTTACTGCTCGTTTCGTTTTCGTATTACTTACAGATTTTCTTATCCACTGTCCTGCCATAGTAAATTGTTCTTTCCTAATAATCGAGGGGTTGAAAAAAATTTTTTTTACTTTTCTTAACCAAAACCTATAGTTCGGTTGACCGTGCGCGCGTCAGGTATCGATATAGCAGACTATGGTGCGAATGTGTGCGAGATGATGGTGGGGAACGGAGGACGACGATGCCAACGCAATGTTCAAATTCGGGTCCGGGCCTCTCTCCTACATCTGCCGCATTCCCCTCATGTGGAGCTACGTGATCTCGTACTTCAATGATAGCAGAATTCTGCGTTATGTCACTCTATTGATGTTATGCCAACTAAATACCCATTTATGGATAATTATAGTTCATACTAATTCAATTTTTTGTCAACAGCATCTTTCGAGAACGAAACTCTTTATGACCACAAATTCGCAGAAAATCTGAATTCAAATCTACAACTAGTCAATTTTGAGTTTAAAAATAAAGTAAATATTATATTTCTGTTTTTACCTTAATTAATTATATTTTTTTTTATTTCCTAGTTAAGGTGAAACAAAAATAATATTTTTTATTTAAACTACAAACAAGTACGAATGTTGTGATCTACCTTACCGAGCGAACAGCTATATAAGAATACGTGGGAGAGAATAAGAAATGAGGGGAAGTGGAGCCTGGTCCTTTATTAGATCTTATTACATTGTTAGTGGGACGACGTTTTTCGAAGTTACCTATAAAGTTGGATAACCTAAATTTTAAAAATTCGCAACAATCGGTACTTTCTGTCGATCGTTCTTATCCCAGGAACCGATGCTCGAGATTGTTTAATACAATCTCTAGATTTTTACGTAATACCTCTTTATCACATGAGCAAAAAGTTGAACCGATATTACGTAACACGCATGAACTATATCAAGAAATTCTCGTACGAAACGAATTTAGACTCTCAGTTGACCAACTCGTTTTCCTGTTTATACCGAATCTTCCGGTAACTACATCCGGTGATCAGCGGTGTCCACCATTTTATAAAAGACGCTCGATAATACCGTATTCGCAATTTTACGTAAAAGTTCATTAAGGTATTTGTTAAGAACGATCACATTCTAGACCGTAAGGCCAAATTTTCATAACGAGGCCATGATAAAGGCGGAAGAGTGAGTTTGCGAAATGAAATACCTGCGTTTGTGTTATCGTGAGTATCGTTCGCACTGACGTTGTTAATCCAAAAAATGTTGTATTTCACAGGTCTCAGGTACAAAACAACGACGAACGTGATAGAAGTAGAGAACGAGATCGTAATCGGCGAAACGATTCACGACAAATGCGAATGAATTCGGCGAGTCGAGATCGCAGCCGCGAGCGAAATGACCGCGGTAACAGGAAAGCTTCGGATCGTCGCATTTACGTTTCTAACATTCCGTACGATTTTCGTTGGCAAGATCTGAAAGACTTGTTCAGAACAGAGGTTGGCAAAGTGGCCCATGTTGAGCTCTTCACCGATGAAAATGACAAACCCAGAGGATGTGGCATTGTGGAGTTTGAGGATTCCGACTCTGTCAAAATAGCAGTCGAGAAGATGCACCGTTATGATATTAAGGGCAGGAAACTAGTTGTGAAGGAAGTGAGTGTCTTAGCGGCAAAGACTGTCTAGTTTTGATTCTGATTCAAATGGTATAATGATGTTAATGTTTTGTTGGAGGATTACGACGTAGAGCGTGACAAGTATGGCCGCCTGGCAACAGCACGTAACAACGATAGGTCCAGAGATGATAGATTCAGGGATCCACCGAGACCACAAGCTGGCAGACAAAATATGTCAGTTCCTAGTGGAGGTGGTGGAAGTGGAGGTGGCAGCGGAGGTGGTGGCGGTGGAAATAGTGAAAACAAATTTGGAAATACTTATGGTTTAAGTACACAATTTTTAGAATCTTTAGGAATAAATGGGCCACTAGTCACAAGGGTATTTGTAGCTAATGTGAGTATATTATATTACATAATTCTTGGTTTATTAAGAGCATTTTTCCATTAAACTGCTTGTTTTTAGCTTGACTACAAAGTGGACGAGAAAAAGCTTTTAGAGGTATTCAAATTGGCTGGCAAGGTGTTACATGTAGAACTTGGTAAAGATAAAGATGGAAAATCTCGCGGGTTTGGAGTGGTTGAATATGACCATCCAGTCGAGTCTGTTCAAGCAATTTCTATGCTACATAATCAACAGCTTTTTGATAGACGAATGACCGTTCGTCTCGATCGTGCTAACGAACCCGATATGCCACCGAAATTACCAGAAGGCTTAAAAGGAATAGGGATGGGCTTGGGCGCTGGTGGTAACAGATTGTTGGACGTTGCTAGGAATCTTCCTAACGTTCAAGCAAACAATCCGCCTGTAGTAAATCCTATTTCCGCGCCAGTTCTAGCTGCTGGTGCTTTCGGCTCCGGCCTCAACAACGTGGTGCCGGCACAATTAGGTAACTATCTCCAACAACAGTTTGGATTATTACAATAAAACGATATTGTAAAATAAAAATAAATGGTTTTACGAAAACTAACATCTTTATGTATTCACGACGGATTTTTAAGTTTAAGATTGACTTTATTTTTCTTTTGTTTATGTTATTTAGCCTCGGCATTGTCAAATACAAATGCTGCAGCATTGCAGGCGAGCTTGGCTGGTGGGCTCGGGGCTAATCTCACCACAAGTTCACTTTTGAATTCGTCTTTGACGAACGAACTGGCATCTAACGTGAACAACTTTGGTGGTGCCGTCGGTGGCTTGTCGAGCCTCCAAGCCGCCTTAGCCGGCCAACAGGGTAATAATTCATTTGCACCCCGAATGGGTAAACTCGACAACGACCTAGGATTTGGCGGGGGAGCCGGTAATGCATTCGGTGGTTCAAATTTTGATGCACGAAACGATTTTGATGGCGGTTATAATCGCAACGACGGCGGCGACCGAGTCTCCGGCGGTGGAGGAAATTTCGCTGGCAACCAGGGCCAAGTAGGCAGCAATCGACAGAACAGCAATGGCAATCGTCCATCAACGGACACCATCCTCATAGGAAATGTAATATTTTATGTGCAATAACGTTATTCCGCTTGCTTTTTGGTATAATTAGATTTATACTTTTCCTATTTAATTTTTTTTCTCTGCTAATACAGTGCTTTGAGATGTATGAGTTTAACATGAAATTTTTTTTCAGCTACCACCGAATATGACATGGCAAATGTTGCGTGACAAATTCCAAGAAATCGGTGAAGTAAAGTTCGCCGAAATGCGAGGACACGATCTTGGATTGGTGAAATTCGCTAACGAATGGGACGCTGAGCGTGCAGTGTGTATCCTTTGAATGTGACGATGAAAATGTTAATAATTATTAACATTACAAAAAAAGACGCGGTATTGTGTTTTTTTATTTATTGCTATTTTCAGCTATTCTGTGAGCTTTTTCCTTAATAATATGTTCAGCTATAATGAATCGATCGCGTATCGATGGAAGAACGGTTCACGTTCTCCTGTACTAAAATATCCGCAAGCGGTTTACAAAGTATCAAGGTAAAATTTTTTCTAGGAAAACGAAAAAAAATAGCCAAAAAAAATCAAGTCTATTGAGAACGATCCACAGAATCCGATGGTTAAAAAAAGAGTGAGATGAGCAAAAAGTTATTGACAGAGCGAAAGGAATGACTCGATGTTGATGTGACAGCAGCTTTGTTCCGTTCCAGATGACGATAATTCAAATCATAACGATTGAAATAAGAAAAAAGATGTAATATCCTTATCGTATTCGCGCCAATACGAATTATCGTGGGTGATGTTCTGATTAACTTCACACGAGAAGTGTTTTTTTTTCTCTGTGTGTTCTCTGTCTGAGGAAAGGATCAGCGGTCTCGTGTATGTGTGTATGTGCATATCGCAACCAGTTGGAGGAGAAGTAACTTCATGAGAGTTGACGGCTATCAAGAAATTTTCCTCGATCTACTATATATCATCGCCAGATTCTCGCATATTGTCATAAGATCCCGTGCGGCGTCCAATGGAACCTTCGTTTCTAATTTTTAATTAATTCACTGAAATCGATTTCCCGTCCGATTAATTATTTTTCTGTTTGATTGAACGCAAGATTCTCCAATTGTTCAATTCTGTAACATCGAACTAAATAACCATTTTTATCGCTCATTTGCGCAAATTATCGATTGGAATGTAAGTTTAGTCGTTTTTTTAGGACTTATTAGGGTTTTTCTCGATGTTCTCCGTACTGTAATCCGAGAGGTAGGGTTTATTTCGTGTACCGTAGGTCTAAAGAATGTTTACAGTAAGTTTAGCAAATGTAGATTTTAAGATTATTTCATAGTTTCAATGACGAGAGATCGATCGGGGTAAAAATGGGACAAAAGAAGGAGTGATATTGTGACTTTTTCCCTACCAAACCTGCGGTTTAAAGTAACACCCTTGTCGTTCGCAGATTGGTCTATCGTGTTAGGAACGTGTTTTATTTAACTGTTTCATTTTTATTGTGAAAAATTCGTCCAATTTATAAGTGATGAAATACGAGATTAGAAGGAAAAGAATAGAAGTAGCAAAAACAAGAAAAGACAAATTAAGATAGCAGACTTTTTGGAAGAATATTTGGACATCATCCTGCTTATTTTTCCTTATTATAGTGGTTAGATGCATTTTCGCGATGTGTTAGTTATGTGCGATTTTTAATGAAGCACATATCATAGGATATGTGTCGATTTCATTGTGAATAATAAATTTAATATCGGATTCTCGTGTGCGTATAGCGATAGCTAAGAAACCAGTCAAATAGCTAAAAAACAGCGCAGATTACGTGTGGCTTGAAACAGGGAACAGTCCTTCTTAATGACGGTAAAACTCGTTATTTTTATGAATTTCTAGCAACTCGCTGTGTAAACGCATCGTTGTAATAACTCGGGGATAAAACTTAGGCTAATGTTAATTGTTCCTGATGTCGTCCAGGAAAGAGATTTTCCCATTCACCTTTCTCTCTTTTTCTCTCTCTCTTTTCTCTCTCTATATTCTTCCTCACTCGCAATTTTTCTGGGTAATTTCTTGGCGAACGAACATCGGATGACTTTATACCATTTTAAAATCGGCCGGTACTCTTTTTTGCGTATTCCCAGTGGGATTCAATATGTTTACCAAAAAATTTGCGCATAGAGTTGACACCGTTTATGTATACATACATTTTTTTGTAACATTGATTTTCAAAAATCAGCTCTTCGATGGTTGCATATAGTCAAAAAACATCGAGCAATATTTTTTGATGAACGTATTATTACTCTTCGTTCCTTTTCTCTCGCCATTTTTAGATCTCGAGGAACATTCTATGCATTGTATAATTGTTGTATAACCACAACTTCACTACAGTGATTGAATAAAATTCAAATTCATTTTCACTAAAAAAAAATAAAGCTTGGTCGGCTTGTGTTTTATTTTTGTGCTTTTTTGTGATTCTCAATAATCAGAAGAAGGTAATATACAAAATACCAGAGTAGGTAGTTCACACATCATCTTGCGAAATTTTTCACAGTCAATCGAAGTACATTTTCTCTTTTCTTCGTTTTTTACCATTTTTGATTCGTCAGCATGAAATCATGTTACAGTCAACAAAAAAAAAAGAATTCGTCAAATTTTAAGTTCACGCACACTTCGATGGAAAAATTTCTGCTTGAGGCTGTTGAATGATTCTTACGAAGAAAATCTATATAATTATGAACAACATATAGATTTCATCTGCTATAGTTGATTTATTTCTATGTATCAAATAAATTAGGAGAGATCGGGCTATCGGTGTGTGTCCAGACGATGGTGAAAAAACTGTTCATGAACGGCAGGTGAGAAAATTTTCAGGTGATTTTGATCCTCTTTTTCTCTATTTCTGTCAGTCTATCTGAACAAGGATATCCGAAAGAAGAATTATGTATCTCGGTTTGTGCAATCCTGACGATGGAGTTTGATCGAAATTCATGGTAGTATTTGATATCCTTATATTTAGAGCTGATTTGAAAACTCGTAGGTGGTCGCCGGGCTTCAATTGGATATTTTTGTCCTCATTGGGAAATAATATTTAATTAGCGTGTGGTTACTTTAAAAATTGGTCTCGCTGATTCGTTGATTTCATATGAGGTGCAACAAAGGTTCAACAATTTGTGGAGAAACTTGAATAACATATTCCAATTCTGATTTTTTATACGCCTTTCAGTACTTGAAGATACATAAGATATTTTTTCATTTTAAGAAAATATGTAACAAAATTATTAGTATTTACGAATTGATAAATTTTCAGTGAAACGGGAAAAGCATGATAATTGTCTAGGGATTTTTCAGACCATGTATGCTGATCGTCAAACTGAATATCGTCAAACCAGGTAAGTTTACTTTTAAGTGAATGTTGATTATATAAGTATATTATTTTTTCAGTGATGAATTTTCAATCGAAGTTTAATTGTGTTGCAATGAGTGTTGAAATAAATAAAACAAATAAAGTAATTTTATCACATAATCTTCGTTAAATTTGTATTTTCCACAGTCTTTACATTATAAAATAGGTTGCATGGATGGATTATCTATATGGCATTTATATAACATATCTATACTCTTACATTTTGCATCGAATCTTGAGGTGAAAATATGGAGTAAAAAACTGTCTTTGACACCACCTGCATTTTTACGTGTGAATTTATTCTACATGTATAGTTTTATCACAATTCAAATAAAAAATACGAATGCAATATGTAAACTTTCATGACAAGTCGGTTGTTATTGAGTAAATGTTACTTATCGATTACACGCGTATTCCCGTATTATCGATTAGTATACAGCCTTCGGAATATAACGCGCATAAAAGTTAATACTAATGGCAAAAATCCATACATATTTTTCCGAGTATTTTCTATCGTTAATCGTTTATTAGTTTTTTTTGCAGAGGGGTAAAAGTCAGATTTTTTCATTTTTCTCTAAAATTGTAGAACTTGCATTTAAAAATAAAAAATAGTTCTCCCTAACATTACACAACAATTTTTTTAAACGTACATTGATGTGTTTGATCACTAATTGATAATTATTAACGCGGTGTTTAATATAATTGTGGCTTATCATGGGGTTTATTTATAAGGGTGGGTCAGTTCTGCCCAGTTTTATATAAACAAAATCACAATAATTAATAATCTTTAAAGCCATCGACATTGCGATATTTGTGTCGGTATCGGTATATCGAGAGATTGAACTTGCGGTTCAGTATAAATTACGCAAACGATAATGATTATAACAATTTCAATCAAGTCACAGCAAATTTACTCGTTATCTTCTCTAATTTAAAGATTTGCATATAAAAACCGAAGCAAGAGTTGAAACGCAACATCATTACTCAACTCAGTGTGCTTCATAAAAGAATTTCTTCTTTCAATGATCAACAGTGCGTTCTGTTCCTTTCAACATTTAAAAAAATATATATTATCTCTCTTCCTTAATTCGAATGAAATGTTTCTTTTTTCCTAGCTTTCCGTTTCGTTTCAATAAAATACTCAATTACCGACTATTATCGAATTATACATATATATATATATATTTATATATATATACTACATACTTTTCATTATTCTCAGGATACTTGGTCTTTAACTTTAAACAAAAAGAAAAGAACGAGATAAACTGTCTAATGCATGAGTACGAATTTCTGAAAGTACTCGGGTACGCTGTCAATCGGATGTGTCCTCTTGACAACCCTCGCCGCTAGACAGGCAAGCGTCAAATATTTCAACGGTTTGATCGACTCGTACCGTTGCTTATCTTGTATTATCGATTCTAATGTTTGGCCGTTATCGTTAACGGCGTCGATATGTGCACCAGCATCAAGCAGCGCGGTGATAAGATGAGGCTGCCATGGGAACGTACTTGCTACTAAGTGAAGCGCTGTGTTACCCTCCGCATCTCGAGCATGAACATTTGCTCCAACCTTGAGTAAAGAGGTTGTCAGATTTAAGGATGGGAAACGGCTGGTTTGGTACCTCCCGACTAACGATGGTTCCTCACAGTGGACTAGGTGCAATACGTCACGATCCTGAATAAAAAATTGAGTCAGTTCTAAAATTCTTATTTAAAAATGATTAAAACTTGAGAAATAAATACCAGTTTTCCCTTAGCGTTAATTTTAACGAGTTTGTAGAGGGCTTTGTGTATCGCGTGATACTCTTCGCTACCCTCCTCGAGTAGATCACGGGTGAGCAGACAAGCAAGATGAAGTGTAATTAAAAGGATGCGATTCATAAACGATGTGTCTCGATCGCTGGTTCTGATATCATCTAGCATCACTTTGCCAAGTTTGACTTCCAGAACCTAAAAAATTATCCACTTTTAGTTTTGTTCATTGCAACTCTCAAATGAACTCAAAATTAAATACTGAGTCACTGTTGATTCTCCATTAATTCGAATTTTTATATATATTATTAATATAAATTTATCATTTTATCGAGTCTCTAAAACCAAGCTCGAATCACTGATTCGAGGGCCAACATGGAGGCCACAAAATCGAATTAGAAATATAATAAAAGCTCAGAGAATAGTTAAACGAGTATCACAAAATTTGATCGCAGACGTAAGATAACATAAATTATCAATAGGACAAATGGAGAATCGACGTTCCGACTCGGGTGTAGTTCACTATTTTACGACCCTAGGAGACTTACTGCTTTCTTGAAAACTCGTAAGAGTTCACGTCTATGAACTGGCGGCACCCGACGACCTCGGCTAGTTTGCCTGCCCTCCTCGCCCACCATAAAACTAAATAATTCGGTAAAGCTATGAAATGAACTCTGCGTCATTGGGTTGAGGGGCTCGAGCATATTTTGTTGCATGTCCAGTGCATAATTCCAGAGGTCTATGCATCTGTCGAATTTTCCAGCATCCGCGTAGACAGCGCCACGATAGCGAATGTAATAACTGGTGTCTGGATGAGCCGGTCCAAGTATCCTCTCGCGTATCACCAGAGCCTGCATTCGCATCTCGTCGGGGTCGGAGAGTAAATCGTCCAGCGCTTCGGGATCCTGAATTTCTCTAGCGAAGTCGTACGCTGCCACGACTGGAGATGGCGGTGATTTTGGTATCGGCGGACCGTCCCCTCTGTATCTAAAAAAAAATTTCGAATTTAGAAAAAAAATTCAAGAAAAAATTTCACTCGAATCGTCAGGTACATCTCTAATTTTCAAGATTGAGATTAACAGTACTACGTTTTTTTGCGAGACGCGACCGAGTTTGTACAACTTTTCCTTCTCTTATCTCGCACCGTTCGATGAGTAAGTTGTTTTTTTTTCTCTCTTATTCTATTGAGTATTCTTAACGATAGAGGGACGAGTGAAGTTCAACGGCTCTCTTTTGTCGAGCGACGAAGGTGGCATGATTTATACCTTTCATCCATGGCTCGTTTCCAGAACTCCAGGGCTCCAATCATATCACGCTTCTTGTCAACGTATGTAGCACCCAGCAACTCGAGCGCGTCTATTTTTTCACGCCGATTCACCAGCTTCGTTAAACCTATCAAGTATTCGACAATGTGCGTATGACCTGTAAGAAAAAATTCTTGTTTACAAATTTTTAAAGACTTTAATTTATACACAGCACAAAAATTTTTTAGAATGTACTGACTATTCATTTGTAAATGTTCAAATAAATATTTAATTTTCTAGATATCAATTTCATATAAACTAATATTCTCGAGCAATAACTCATTATATGGAATTAAATATTTATTTGAACGTATACAAAAAAAGTAATGAGTACATTCTAAAAAATTTTGCAGCGTAGATAAGAGTAAAGAGCAAAATTAAGCCTAGCCGACTCATCTCTAACTATATGTAACTGAACCGAACTATCAAATCTCTCCCGGATAAGAACAAAACTAACGACCAATTAAACAACAATCAACTTGATATACTAGTTTCTAATATCAATCAAGGCATCTTTTCACTGAAAAAAAATGTAAATGTCTCGGAGCCACCGTGAATTAATAGCAATTTACAGAAAAATTTTATCGCTCGGCTCGTTAGGCCGTCCCATCTGGCTTCTAATTAAACCTATCGGTAAAATCAATCGCTCGTCCGGGCTTCGTCGAGATAAGACGACAAAAGATCGAAATAACGGGTTCGATAATTCACTAGCCTGTGACCGCGGCTGCCAGTAACGGCGTCATGCCGTAAGAATCCACGTCCATCCTCGCTCCGTGCTCGACGAGGACCTTAAGCACTTCCAAGGATCCGCTCTCGGCGCAGTCGTGGAGCGCCGTGTTGCCCTTGACGGATTTACGGTTTGCGTCCACCTTCAGCGACAGCAGAAACTTGGCGATCTTTATGTGGCCCCGGTAGCTCGCGATCATGAGGCACGTGTGGCCATGACGATTTGCCATCTCGATGTCTGGAAAGGGAGAAAAATTTTACATTCCTGCGTGCTGAGAATTTTAAGCTTTGCTATTGTTTTTTTTTTTTAAGACAGTTGTTTACCAGCGCCATGTTGCACAAGAAACTTTACGATGTCGTAGTGTCCGTCGAAACAAGCGGCTCTTAACGGAGTGGAGTTGGTCCGCGTGGTCGAGTTGACCTTCGCGCCCCGTTTCACCAACAGGCGAACCAGGGCGAGATGGCCAGCTGCCGCCGCACACCAAAGGGGTGGTGCACCCTCTATTGTTTCTCCATCAAATACAACTGAACATAAAAAGAATAAAATTAGATTATTCCTTGTTTGCGTGTAATTAGAAAATGTTGTTGAATGCACTCAATATTTGTGTACGTTCGGATGAATATTTAATTCGATATAATTAACATAAACTTAGTTTAATTAGTACAAACAATTATTTTGTCTAGGGAATTAAATATTCATTTAAGTGTATGTAAATAAATATTGAGAACATTCTACAAGATTTTATATAAAAAAATTAAATTATTCTCTTTTTTTCGAGCTATTATACTAAAAAAAAAAATGTTATAGAATGTACTCAATATTTATTTGTGTACGTTCAAATGAACATTTAATTCGATAAAATTAGTATAAACTCAATTTAATTCGTATCTGTACAATTATTTTGTCTAGGAAATTAAATATTTATTTGAACGTATGATTGAATGTTTAGTACATTCCACAAAATTTTATTTTCAGAATATATGTATGTAAAATATGTGAGATGGTTATCTTGGGAAAAGTACGTCTTGTAAACCAGTCTTGGCTGACTCAGACTGCATCAGTTCGATGCATCTGGGATTTCCCAAGTGGGGAGAGTCTTTCTTTGAACTTGGAACGCATTCTCTACCTGAACCGGGTTGCTCCACGTCCGCACCGCACTTCTCGATGAGGTACTCGGCCACGTCGTAGTGACCATTCCTACACGCCATGACAAGTGGGGTGGCGCCATGTGTTTTGGCGCTCACTAATTGTCCTACCTCATCTTTCGCACGGTGGTCTAAGAAAACCTGTAAACACAAAAACACGTTGAACAACAACAAAATTGGAATTTTATTTTTTTTTTCCACTTCAATTCTTTTTTTTTTATTTTTTTTTCTCAGTGGCAGAAGACTTACGCCTGACAGTGCACTGCCCGTTTTGAAAGACTGCAAATAAACAACGAGAAAAATTCCCTCTGCTAATTTTTCCGAAACTCGGAAAAATCGCAAACTCGCGCACGAAACGAGATTCCCGCCTGTAGGCACTAAAAACGCGCGTTAGCCGGGTGACTTGTGTACCCAAACGGTTCTCACTGGCCACGTTTTTTTTTTTACGACAAACGCACAGAACGTCGCGGGAACTCTTCACTCGTTTTTTTTTTAATTTACTCTTTTTTCAATCAATTTTTTTGGAGGGGTTTTTTGTGTAGAAGAAGAGAGAACACGACAGTTGGAGAGACGAGGAGCGAGTGGATTTTTCGCTCGCGTTGGAAATTGGGACCCTCCTATCCCCACCTCCTCGCTCCTCTTCGTCTTCTCTTGGGTCGCGCGCAGTGAGACTCCTCGGGAGTGCGGTTTCGGGGGCGCCTCGGAAATACGAATTTCAAACGGAACGTTCGGGAGTGCGAGAGAGAAAAAAATATCGCCGGTTCAATTGCCGTAACGCGGTAATTCGTCGGCTTGCGAGAGACGTGGAGGAGTCTCTCTCTCTCTCTCTCTCTCTCGCTCGTCTCCTCAACTCGACGCAATACCACTCGAGAAATTTCAATAACAATAAATACGAGGAAGCGAGGAGAGGATTGCGTCAGTTGAACGTATCCACGAAAAATCAACACCGAGACGTCGAGAGTCGACGTTTCTCGTTCAAATACGAACCCTGCGAATTTCCGGACTTCTCTACATAATATTTGAATTGATTATATCGACTCGTCTTTTTTTTTTAAATTTGATAAAAAATTCAAAGTGCAAAAATATTTGATCGATTCTTCTTGGAAGAAATTTTGACGAAAATGAAGTTTTTTTTTTAATTTAAATTTAGATTAAAATAAAAATATTGAAATATTCGATCGATTTTTCTTGGACGAAAATTTAGATGAAAAAAATTATGTTTTGGATTTAAATTTAGATCAAAATAAAAATAAAATTTGGATCGATCAATTTTCCTCGTTCCCAGGATGTTTCTTGATACACGAATCGATCCAAATATTCTCTCTTTCTCTCTCAGGTAGATGGAGAGTCAAACGAGCGTGAAGCGGAAAATTGCAGCCGGGGTACTAGTCGTTTTACGGCTTATGCAATTTGTACGCGATGATATACGAGGACTGGGCAAACTCGATTACGATCGATTATTAGGATCTTTTTTTCCTAACACGCGATCCGAGTTTCGATAGAGATGCCCTTTCACGCGAAAGCGGCGACAGTCGCTGCTTTGTTATTTTTTTTATCGAGCAATTCTTGGTTTTGTCGAGATCGCGATAATTATAGACGAGGAGGAGCGTTCGGTGAAATGATTTACAGATTCGAGCGCTCTCATCGGCAGACTGTCAATTACCGAAAATTGTCTCTCGATCAACATTTCACAAATCTGCGACGAATTTTCGTAACAGAGCGAGGATCTTGGAAGATCCACGGATCAATTTAAAAAACAATCAAGCCGATTCATCTTCTCTCGAAATTTTACCACCAAACATTTTCATTTTTCAAACGTAGTTCCAAAAATATTCGAGTTAGCACTTTGTCAATTCACAGATTTATCTTCCAACAATTTTGAACAATTTCTCTTAAAAAAACAGAATTCTCAGATGAAATTCTGCGCATCACACCTCGCGAGGGTCAAGAGTAGACTGAGGAGACGGAATGGTTCGTCGCATCGCGGTGTCCCCGGTAGGTTTATTTGATATTTTCGTTCTTCCTCCGCACCACCTCCTGGAGGTGAAATCGTCCTCGAGGAGGGGGAGAGCCCTGGTCCCGTTAAACGGAACACGATCGAAACGCGCGCGCACAAACCGAGTGTGAAGCGAGTCACCCTTTTTCTCACACAACCAAAATAACGTAACTCCGTTACTCTCGTGACCGAAATTTTTTTTACGCTCCTCTCATTATCCTCTTTGCTTTTGTTGTCGAATTTTCTGGCCACGCCGAGGAGGATGTGGGTAACGAGGTCGCCCTCGCGAAGGATCTCGATCCTTTTTTTTCTTACGATCACGCTGACACATCGAGAAAAAAAATAAGCGCGTCACGAAATTAATTATTTGTAATTTTTTTCTTCTCTGATGTATTCTGTGTTGAATTACGATGACGTCATCGCACGTTTAGCGAGACGCGCGAAAAATCTGCGTAATCGTCGTAACAGCCGGTTATTTACCTTTCGGGATCGACGATCGACAACGCGCTAACGCGATCGCTCGATCCAGTCTTGATTAGCGCAGTTACGTGACGTATAATGAACGAGTTTCGAATTAATTCGCGCTCGTGGAGTGTTTAAGCGATTGCTGTTTTAATAAAAAAAAAGTTAGGTGCTTGAAAATATCTGAAAAAAATTGTTTTTTTTTTTAAATTCAACTCAAAACTTTTCCTGTGTCAATTTCGATACAGAAATTCTTAGCAGCGCATAAATATACATGTAATAAACGTCCTGGGAGGAATAAGATAAATTTCTATCACGGAATTCGCAATCTAGAGCAGAAAAAGAAAAACAGTTTCATTTTAGAGGCTCATCGCGACCGTACTGAAAATTCCAAACGGCTTTCTCTCCCCCCATCGGCCACTCGAGCGCTCACAATGTACTCGCGCGTGCATACACCGCACTCGACGTCCGGCCAATCACCGACTCGCGTATGCACTTCTGACCGAATCGTAAATCTCGAATGTCGTCTGCGTTATTACGCGCTTTCCGCGTTCTCTTTTTGGGTCAATCGCTGGAAAAACACGCGATATGTTCCTCAAAACGCGTTTATTCCCGGAGAAGTGGGACTCGTAAAAATACTTCATTCGTCATGAGGAAGCGAAACGATGATAAAAATATAATCGAAGTATCGATTCGGACGTCAACGAGGCAGAAAAAAAGTCGTTCCGTGCGATGGGATTCCTGGACTCTCTCGCGAATAGGCTTGGCCTTGAGGCACGGTAAGGTCGTTTTGCGAAATTTTCGTTCTCCGTTGGCACTCGGAACGCACTTTGCGTCGACGGCGTACCAATTCGAGTCGTTTTAATTCCTCGACAAAGCTGAATTCGAGAAACAAAATTTTCTGCGTTATTCCTTCGGCCATGAACGATTTTATTGTTAACGAGCGAGGGGGGAGAAAATTATTAGAGAAAAATTTGCGGAACAATGGCAGGAGTAATTACGGTTGCGACACGTAATTGGCGTTCCAATTCGTCGGAATTTTCGCGCGCCGTAAGATTGAGAATTTTCTCATTTTTTTTTCCCCTAGCTTCTCTCGTTTTCTCATTCGGGACAGGTGACGAGTTATCCTATACCCGGGCCGGTGATCTCTCGCTGATTAACGTTGTGCAACTAACTGGAAAATTCTGAACGACCCCGATGAAGGGGGGGAAGAAAAAAAAAGAAAAATAACTGGGACGAAAAATTCTAGAACCGAGAGCTCGAGCGAGACCGGTAAATTAATAGGCGAATTTGAATTTTACAGCCTCTTGAAAATAGCGACCGAAGGACTGTAACGACAATTGAATTTCAAAAGCCACGCGCTTCTTCATAAATATTACATACGCCGCGATAGAGTTAACTTTTTCCCAAAGTTTCGGAATAAAATGTTCAAAACAACGATATTTTTAACTCCAAACTTGGTCGTACTTTATTTATTTATTTTTTTCATTTGTTTTTATTTATTTGAGAAATATATAATTTAATATCTGGAGTAGTTATTTTTGTTATTCAAGGTCATTAATTTACAATTAACAATTTCAGTTAATTCGGTCCAGTTAACAATTCAAGTTCACTCCGACCCCGACAAATTTAGCACCCGGCTATTCCCAAAAGACAAAATAGAGAGCGTTTTCGCGTTGAACGAGACAGCTGAGCGGTGTCGGGTCATCTGGCTCAATGACAAATCAGCCAAATTAGCCGGATTCCATTATCATGTTAATGACTTTCGTGTGAACGTTAAATCCGTGCTTGAATAAATAATAACTTCCACCTTCTCGATGCTCCGCTGCGTTTCTTTCGAAAACCGTAAATAAACATGCGCCACTTGACCTACGACACGAGCGCGTTGTCGTTAAGAGATCGCCCCGTCACAATTGAAAATAAATTTGCAACAGACGGAAATACAGACCCGCCTACCGTTTAAAAATAGGACGATCAACGACGTCGTTATTCGCCAAATTTATAACACTTGCTTCTAATTCCGAGCCAACCGATTAGAATGACCCGAATCGAACACTGAAAGCTAAACCTGAGATATCGAAAAAATGTATTTAACATTTTTTTTATAATGTTTAAAAAAAAGTTGAGTACATTTTTTTTTGAAAATCCGAGAATTCTCAGACTCACCCGAGACAGATCGGCATCGATATCCACCACGTGCTCCATCCTCTCGAGCACTCTCCCTCTCGCCGAGAGGCTGTTTATTTTCTCTAAGCTCGCACGAGTTAGATTACAGTGTATGGCAGCGGGACAGATCGTTAGTTACTCAATTGTACGGCCCACCGACGTAATAATCCGCGAACGTTGTCATTTTTCCTACTCCCGGTGATTATCCAATTTTCATTTGCGGTGAAAAAACGAAAATATTGATTTGTTTTTTTTTTTAAACGCTGAAAAAATGTTTTGGACCAGCCCGGGCCGAGGACACGAAACCACTGAGAGCAAACGGCTCGTGCCTCTCGCAGGATCTCTTGCCCTGCGAGAATCAAAAGGTGAGAGTAGGAGAAAGAGAAGTACGGCTTTTACGCGCGCACGTTTTAATGCCGCAACCGTCACGGGCCAGAACGAGACGGGAACTGTCGGACCCGATCAACAGGTACGTAGTCTGTTTTTATGGGACCCCCCACAAGAAATTTTTGGCAAAAAGTGCATCCTGTCTGCGAAGCGCATTCCTAATTTATTCTCGACAGCTGACGCAATCCGATTCAATTTCCGAACGCGAAAAAATTTTTGTCGAGCTCACAGAATTCCTGTATTTCCAAAATGAAATTTCGGCTGTTCGATAAAATCGATCGACTCGAGTTTGGCTGGCACAGATTTTGCGAGGAATAAATATATGCTGCTCGAAAGAATTAAAGGGACAATCTTCCTCCTTAAACGATTATAATTCGACAAGAAAATAAATTTTAAAGAAATCAAACATTGTAGTTTAACTAAGCTGTATTCTCACTAATTTGATGACACTGTTTGTATCTTTTTTTTTGCACAGTTGATGCAAAAATATAATAAAAAATAAATTCAACTAAGAATGATTGAATCGAATCAGTCATTTTTAGAGCTCGAACCTCTATTTAAAATGATCACCTGATCGACTGGATCTGATCATTTTTAGCCCGAATAAATCTGCTCGTAAAGGATAACTGTCCCGTCAATTTTTTCGAGGAGCGTATATTGATTTTTTTGGAAAATAAACCAGGGTTGTAACAAGATCGAGAAAGTCTCCCGCTCGATAATTTTCCATCTCGCTCCATCGCGTTTTGCGTCTGCTGAATGTTTTTACACGGAGCGCTCCACGGCACGCATTCGTTGCAGCTTTCTAATTGTTCTTCCTGATCGGTTCTCTTCGACGACCCGTAGCAAGAGAGAGAGAGAGAGAGAGAGAGAGAGAGAGAGAGAGACACGTTTTACGTAACGAGAGCTCGGCTCGAAACCGAACACGGCTTTTGCACTTACATCCAAGCCGATGCTCGAAAAACCGGCTCGCATTACGCGAGCATTACGCGCCGGCTGTACGTTTATAAATCGGTCACGAGCGATTATTACGTCTGAGGGAGCCAGACTTTCCATCGATGGTACCGATAGAGAGGGAAAACGAGGAGTGGGTGGGAAAAGTTTCCCTGTCTCGGGATGATTTTCACGCCGTCTTTCCTATTTCTGTGTTTATTTGCCGAAATTCAATTAAAATTATTGAGATAATTGTCTTGTTATTATTGAGAATGCTCAGGAGTCACAATAATCGATACAATAATTTTTAATTTTTAAATTGATGGACAATCTAAATGAAAAGGTAAAGAAAAATTTAATTTTATGAAAAGTGAAGATTTTGTACTAATTAAAAATTATTGCATTGATTATGGCGACTCTTGAACTTAAAATAATCGCATTCTTGATTCACCAAATAAATAATTTCAAAATTTTTCTTGCGAACCAAGAATCGATGAATTTTGTTATCAGCTGAGGTTATTTTTGATCCGATGTAAGTATAACAAAAATATCGCGATAATTTATCGAATGTGATTGGCGTTAATTAAATCAAGCGGCTCGGAAAATTAAACTCCGGTTGTTTTTATCCATCCCCTTCTCGTTTTCTTAATCGTTTTCAAAGGATGCTAGCCGGTCGTCGAGCGTTCGCGAGTTTATAAAGAGAGCGATTAGTTGAGTAACGCGACTCGACCGAATGCGCAATAATAACATAACTCTGCGCTCGACTCGCCTAATTGATTGCGCAACATCGACAAGCTCGCACCAAAAGCGCTTATCGCTCGAGTTTTTCGCGCCGTCAATAATTGATCTTCTTATCTTCGTATTTTACTCGCTTCTTGAATGTCAGCTCACCTACATCTTACATTATTTTTTTTGGCCTTGTCAACCTTCAGATATTTTTTTCAAACAAAATTTCCTTCCGACGATTATTAAGAAAAATTGCAAAGTAATATTTACCTCGTACGTCAACTTCGATGTAGTGACAGCGATACGTGATTTTCAGAATCGATTATGCTAATCCTCGTCAGGATTTACGAGGCGAGTTGATTCATCGCGACTTTTTGCGAATCTTTCACCACTAACCTAATTAACTAAAATTTACATTTGCATTCGGGATTGTTTGGTAATTCGCTCGAGTCATTCTTCGTGCACGGGACGAATGACGATTGAATAAGAATTACGGCGACGTCTGTTTTTCGTTTGAGAGATTACAGAGCGAGAGGAAAGAAAAAACAGCGAAAGTGAATCGTCGGTGAAACAAAGCGAGAAAAATTTCGTCCTCCTTCGAGAATCGCTTCCGGGCTCGGATGGAAAATACGAGAGAGAAAAAAAATATAAACAATACCTTTCAGCGACAGGAAATTCCGCAACTCGCATTATCGGGTTTATAAATTATTGATAACGCGGCGCTCGTTCGCGGAATTGCAAAACGCGCTCGCCGAATAACGCGAATTTTGCAATTTTTTTTTTGAGTAGCGGGGGACAATTTTTTTTCGATTCTCGATTTCCGTTTTGGAGTCGGAATCGATTGAGTTTCCGGTCGAGCGGGTACGAAATCGCTCCTCGATTATGCATGCGCGATATTAGGGACGACCTTGAACTATAACGATGTCCGAAACTCACCCGGAGGGTTTATTCGCCCGTGCCGATTTATTTGCGCAATATCTGCCAGCCCGATCCGCGAAAATCTCGCCTCAATGCCGAAATCGTCGATTTATTCTAATTTCTGTTGACGCGTGACGCGGACGACCTCGTGATTTATTCAGTCAGGCTTGTATTATAAAGTAATTTCTTGAAAAATAAGCGCGCAATGTTAAAATTTTCTATTTTCAATTCACGCTGAAAAGATACATATAAAGCAAAAATAACGAAAGTAGGAATATAAAATATCGTTAGTATAATTTATAAATATTTGTTTTGCTTAATTAAATTGAATATTGTCTTAATTGTATAACTTATTGTAACAGTCATCACCTTAGCAATTTAAGTGACTTCAAATAAATTTCAAAAATTTATTTAATTATTGCTTTAAATCGTTCAAAAAAAATATCGCTGCGATTAATTTTTTGTCCTAAAACCAGTTCATCGATCAGCGAGATTTCGCGGAGCAAATATTTTATCCCAAAATTTGAACCAAAAATTAGACCAGACTGTTTACACCGACTGTTTTGCCATCGGTGAATCCAGACACCAGTCTAACGAGTCCGAGCGGTAAAAAAAAAATACGAAAACGAGACTCGCGAGATCTAAAAATGACTCGGAAACGCGAGACGGAGAAATGGTTGTATCGCGAGCGAGCAACGGGAAATCGATTGTTCGCCTCCACGACTGTGACTCACTTTTGATTCTCGTCTAGCCGCTTGTGCAACGTCGTCCGATCGATTATCGCAAAAATCTCGATTAGCGCAATAAAATCTTCGAAATACGTCGAATAGTTTGAGAATGAGTCCGATATTTTGCTTACAACGCTGTTTTCGTTGGGACAAAAGCGAATAAAGAAACTCGGCACAGTTTTTCGCTCCTGTTTGTTATTCCAACTTTTTTTTTATTGCAAAAACATGTAAAAAATCGCGATGATAAGAATGTTGGTATTATTTTGGAGGAGAGGGGGGCAGGTGAGAAATGCCAAAGGTGAGTTTAACTCACCTGATAACACATTTATCCATTATTGGCCGCACATACTAACGATCGTATGCACACGCGCGCAACGCCTCTCTCAGCGCGACCCAGTTTGGTCTCGGTTCTGAATCGCGAACGACAAATGTAAAAATACGTGGGAGAGAAAGAGGAGAGAAGGATCAGGAATCGCTCCCCGAGATTAACGAACCGTTTCGTCTGAGTTTTCCGTTATTTCTCAATGAATACGTTTGTATGAGAACCGTCGAGTAAACATTCTAGTATTTTTCTATAAATAACCTTGCTTTCAATATATATAATTCTGTTTAGTTTATAATTAACCTTAAGTAGTAAACAAATAAAAATATAATAAATGACTGTATAATAGTACATTGGAATGTTTTTTGAATCTATTTCAAACTCAAATAATTCTCAAGAGAAATTCGCTGGGCTGTTTATTTTCAAAACGAATTTACTACTAATGACAAATAAAAAATTGGAATGAGCGTCACTGGCTGAATCAATATTGGCGATATATTCGCACAAACGGATCGTTTATTGGAGTAGCACGAAATAAAAATGAGAGACACTGACTTCAATCGGTATTTAAATTCCGTCTCGTCGTTTATAATTCCTCATTTTTTCCTCTCTCTGTTTCTCTTCGTCGGTCTTTCATCACCGAAACTTCCCCCGAAGAAGCTTTACGTTTTTGCGTTACCGCGAGAGTTCTCGTCATCTACGAGAAGCACTCGCTCGCTAAATATAAATTCGGTCCGAGAGTCGTCCGGCTATTTCCTACGCGATATAAACTTCTAAGTGTGCGTGAGAGAGAGAGAGAGAGAGAGAGAGAGAAAAAAACACAACGGGAGTGAGTAAGATAGCGAGAGGGAAGCAAAAAAGGAGTGCAATTACAATTTACAGTCATTGACTAGTCGAATCGATTGGATTCGATTAATCGTTCCTGTAAACATCCGAGTCAACCGAGTTTTGTTATGACGATTTTATTTGCCTCGAATTCCGCTAAATCGAGAGCTCCGGGCGAGTAAAATGAAAAAAAAATAATTTCTCGGGAATTTTCACGTAATGTAACGCAAAAGTCTATTTTCGTTGAGCGACGTTACGTCTTATTTTTAGCACTCGGTAGGTGGTGAGACAGAGAGAGAGAGAAAGAGAGAGAGAGAGAGAGAGCGAGAGAGGAGTACAGGAAGCTGTGTAAGCGAGATGGAAAAACACCGAAATCTAGAAAGAAAAGTTTTATCGTGAGAGGTTAATACACTCGGCGTTATCGATACGTAATTTATACCGAGCGTTGATACAAACGCGACTATTAATCTCCGAGCCGTTATTGGATGCGTCGGATAAAAATATCGCGTCTCGATTGTTTCTCTTCTGCGTTTTATTGCGCTCCGTATTTTCTCGCTCTCCTCTCTTCACCCGAGTCTCCTTTCTCGTTCCGACACCGTAAAAGCGGATTAACTCGTTCGTGAGTAAACACGTTAGGATTGACTTATGACGAATCCGTGTTTACGTGTGCGTGTGGCGCACCTGTTTATCGCGAATAACAAAGAAGCCCGACGGAGGGAATAAATCACGGTGAGGTTCGTTAGCATCGCCGACTAAACAGTTAGAAATTCCCCGATACGTAATTAAACGCGCAATTTTCCCGAGTTTCCCCCCCCGAAACGGGAAACCCCGTGACGTTTGTCACTCAGCGACACGCAGTATCCAAAATATTTCAGGTATGGGATTCTCGTTCACGGCGAAAATTTTCGAGGTTATATTCCGCGTCAAGAAATTCGCTCACCTTGAGTCGTTTAAGCTTGCCATCTCTCGCTGCGTTGTACACCACGCTCTTTAAATCCATTTTCTCTTGCCATTCGTGGCAAGAGAGGCACGAACGAACGTAATCCCAAAACACACCGCGCGCTTTGTCCAATGTTGTCGCGAATTTTCGGTCGAGAACTTGTTTCCCCGTTTTTTTTGCCAGCCAGGTGGGTAGACTCCCCCTCGTCACCTCCTGACGATCGGGACAGTGGATTGATCCGCACTACCTAACCTCCAGAAAGGAGTCGATCTATCTCTCTCTCGCGAGAGCGTGTCCTTGTTGGTTTCCAGAGTACTTTTAACAATTCGACTTTTTCGACATCAACACGAACGCGGGAGCCCGGTTATTGTCTCTCTCGTTCGGTCAAGCCCCACTTGATTCGACGTTCGATTTGTGAACTGAGATTCGCCGACAGGCAAACTGACAAAACCGTAACGCGGTCATACGCAATGTTTCGTATCCATACTAACGCGAAGACGAACTCGGTGTGGGTTTTTTAACAGTGTGTTTACTTGTTGTCGATAATGGCCGAGGGTGGCGGCACTTGCAATCAGCACTACGGTATCCTGGGGACGACTGAGTCGACCGAAACGATTCGACGTCGCAATCTCGCAATACAGATCAATTGACTCCGGAGTACGAACCAGCTGTTTATTTTCTGTCATTTGGAGAAATTCAAATTGTCGAATTTTCTATTTCTGAGATTTTTTCTTGTATCTGATCTAGTGTACAAGAATTTTTTCTTTAATCAAAATTTTATGGGAATTTTATTTCTTCACTTTGATATCTTATGCATTTATTTTATGTATTGAATTGATTCGGGTAGTACCGGCGTTTGTCGTGACGTCGGATTCGTAATGGCCGCCAAGCGAGAGCATCATGAGTCGGTATTCAAGAACATCGGTAAAATAGATTCTGGACAAATTTGGTAAAATTTGGACTAGAGGTTATGCTTTATGATTTCATATATGTTGCGAAAATTTATTTCAGTCCAGATTTATAACTGTATTCAACCGATTTTATACAAACATGACATTGCAGTTGTTAATTATAATATCATAAATTTTTATTAAAATATTATATAAATTATTATTCATATTTCTTATTTTCTCAATTGACTCAATTAGTACAGCGAGTGACGTCAAGGTTCCAACAGTCTCCGCCAGAGTGCAGTATACACCGGAATTCGGGAAGGTCGGTAAAACGTATTCGCAACGGATTTTTGTGCCGGGTAAAAGTTTGAATTACATTCTCCGAAGCGATTAATCGAGTTTTTTTTTCATCGACGAATATAACGAAGCAGCCCACGGCCGAGTCTTCTCAAGGAGACGTGGATGAAACAATCTTATTTGGCAAGTTTTCATACACTTTTTACTTTTAATTTTCCTTGCGGTGTAACGGATCGTTTTCTCGATAAGAACGATTACCGCGAATGTTCGCGTGTTATACAAAGTTTCAGTGGCTCGTTTTAACGAGGGTGGCGATATATACGCTATTTTTTCTCTCTATCTTTCTTTTACGACCCCGGAGCGGTAGATCATTTTTACAAGGAGCTACGCGAGATTGCCAGGCACTTCCGACGAAATTCCTTCAATTTTTTTTTCCTCCCCCTCCTTATCCTCCCCCTCCCCGCGCAGCCATGTTAGTTTTTTTAATCCTCATAACCGAATCGCTTCTCGTAATCGGAACGAGAAGAATATCTCTCGGAACGAACCGAACTCGCTCGTGTCGCGTCCGCGGTGCGTATATATTCAATTAAGTCCTGTTGACTCTTGATCTCGCCATTCCCTTGCACGGTCCAATTATTCTATTCCACATACGTGCATCGCACACGAATGGATGACACACTCCTCGTTACGATTCTATCCACTCGATTACTCCAAAATCAACATTTGCGCGACTTCTGCGAGGAGTAAAAAAAGAGGCGTGAAACAAGTGATAAATTCGAAATTCTTGGGTAAACGTCGGCAGACGTGAGGAGAGAAAACGGGGGGGGGGGCGAAAAAAGAAGAGAGACATTTCGTGAGACGCAAGAAAGATTATGTGGGTGGACAGTGAACGCGAAACGAGGATGAGGAATGAGAAGAGGAGGCGGAGGGGGGGCGTGAACGCTCTGTACGTACATGACGTATATATGCGAGTACGCGGAGGGGGAGGGGGGAGAGGGGTGACGAAGGGTGAGCGATGATGCGAAAGAGGGTTGGGTGGGGGAACTCGACCGAAAGATTAAGAAAACTCGCGTACTGGAGGGGGTTGGTAAATAAGGGAATCGGATGGAAGGGGTAAAATAAAATTTAACTAATTATATTTCTTATCAGATACAAAATTGATATCGACACTAATCTCTCTCGAATTTTCAACAGATACGTCAGCCGATAATCGATAATCGATCCCCGATCTGGCAAATCGAGAGAAAAAATTCCATTGTCGAGGCAGAAACACGGAGTTCCTTCATTCATCGAGAAACGGGATGACTGGATAATCCGCGATTTTGGAATTGCAGCGCTCGCGCTTATCGCTCGAGATAACCGGGATAAGATTCACGCTACACTTATATGTTCAATCCTCGCATGTATATACACACATGTAAATATACATATATATACATTCGCGTGTACATTTACAGATGCAATTTGCGCAAAAGTTGTTCGTCCCTGTCGGTCGACGCCCTTGAGAGAGCCGCGCACTTGAAGCTAGCTAGCGCGCGAGAGAGAGAGAGAGAGAGAGGGATTCGGTAACGTTTGAAACGAAACGAGACGTTCTGGTGTGGGAGTCGAGCTCGAGCTCGGAGAGAGACAGGGTAAGAGAGAGAGAGAGAGAGAGAGAGAGAGAGCATATACACGTATATAGATATACAGAGAGCATCCTCGTCGGCACGGGTCTGATCGTCGGCGGCGTTGAAGCGGTGTTAGTGGCCGCTCATTGGTGTTCGCCGCGGCGGCGTTCACACGTTTCCCGTCATCCACTTCGGGACTAACCTCCATCTCTTGCCCCATTCCCCTCGCTTCGTTTCTCCCACCCCCTCGTTCGACTCGTTCGAGGCCCCCCTTCTCCGCCTCCTACCGCGAATATCACCTCCCCACCACCGGGACGAACTGCCACCACCACTACCACCACCACCGGCAGCCAGCCGACGACACACCAGCCACCCGCAATAGCCAAGGCGCGCGCGCGATCTTCCTCGCCCGCGCAGTCGAGCGTCGTACGTCGCAACGAGAACGCTCGAAAAACTTGCCACGCGAGGGACCGCCGATACGGGACTGATAAATAAATAACGAGTTTTCGGTCACCTCACGGTGCGTCTTGGTTCGCGGAGTTTTGCATCGCTCACGCGTGCGCGAGTTTAGTGTGTTGTACTTGGTGCCTTTTTGTTTTCTTTTCTTTTTTTAAATATTCTTGGTGTGTGTGAAAGAGCGTGCTGACAAAAGCACGACTGTGCGCTCGCGTGTGTATGAGGCAACGACGGCGAGCCCGTCGGTTGTTTACCAATACAGTTTTTTAACACGAGCCCACTCGAGCTAGAAATCCGATTCTCGATCCTCCGTGCTCTGAAGAACACTTTTGTTGTTATTTATCGTTTCTGGTCCGTTCGGGAAAGTTTTTAGCTGCGCACTTCCTTCGGACTTTTTTTCATTTCCAAGTACGTAAAGGTTTCGAGTTATCGAACTACCGGTGTCTCGATTTCCTCTCCTCTCCACTCCTCGCGTATACAGTTCTTGTTCAGTATTCTGAAGTGTGTTTGTCGTTTTCAGCGTTTCGGGTGACGAGGAAGATTTTACTCTCCTGTTTTCCAATTCTCCTTTCCTGCGGTCTCCTATGGTTCCGAACGGCGAGGGATAAAAACTGCATCGAGTACGTATTCTCCACGTGGGTTTGCACAATGTACACGGCGCCAGCGCGTTTATAATAGTGCGCGTATATATACGCCGGGTCAAAGTCAAAGGAGAGCCGGACTGCTTGGATCCTCGCGGTCGCTGCGGAATTTGACGAAGGATCGAGTGGATAAAAATCGTACCCGGTCCCAATCGAACTGGAATTTTTGTAATTTTGAAATTCGGGAGTCAGAAGTAGGGCGTATCGTAATTGTACGTACAAAATAGAGAGATCGTGGAGCGATTAAAATTGTTTTTCGATTCGATTAATTCAGGCTCCAACGATGATGAGAGTCGGGAGAGGGAGAGAGGGGGAGGGAGAACGATTGTTCCGTGGGGCGATATGAAATACAGAAAAGGAACGATGGAAAGAGAGGAGAGAAAAAGAGAGAAGAAAAAATAACGCCTCAGTCGATTTATTTTATTAATGGCCTAGCGCTCGAAGTGACGACTTAACCTCACTTAACGTCCACCGTCTCACTCTCTTTTTCTCTCTCTCTCTCTCACACACTTTTAGCTTTTTTTCGTCTCTTTTATTCTCTCCCTCTGTACTCCCCCTCTTTTTCTCTCCTTCCTCGAATCGCCTCACCGGCTCGATTTGCGGCAAGGAAAACATTCGCGTGGGAGTGTATGTATTATATATATATATATATATATATACGTATATGTACATGTACACACATACACCAGCGTATATATGTAAGCGAGAAGGGAAAGAGGGGTTCACGGGTCGTTAATCTCGACGTACGCGATCCGAACACGTGCCGCGCGAGCGTAATGAAATCGTGAATTTTCGGTACACCCCTACTACCGACATAATTGAAGAGAATGATCGGGACGGTGAGGAAATTTCAAAAAAAAAATTCGAAATGACAAAAGAATCTAAAGTCGAAAGTTTTTGTACATACGTAGAGATACGTGTACGCGCCGACTCACACGTACGAGCCGAGTGAGCGAAGGATCGATAATGATCGCTGGATCACGATTGTTTGCGTGAGCGTCCCTCGTCGATCGACGAACGGGAAAAAGAGATAGAGAAATAGCGAGCGAAAGAGAGGAGCGAAAAATTTTAACCGATCGTCGATTCCCGATAAACTTTCGTCGTGACTCGATCCTCCCTCGCTCCCTCCCCTCGTTTCGATTTTCGCGATAAATCCGACGCTCGCGATCGATTTATTCACGTCTGGTAAAATACGGCCATTTAAATTCGATCTCGAGCGATAGAGACACGAGAAAACCAAGAGAGAGAGGAGGAAATTCCCCGTCACTGTTTTTCCTTCGCGAAAACGATTTGTATATAAATTCATTTTTTTTCTCCTGCAGCGAAAAAAAAAACATTGAATTAAAGCCCTGTGCTCGCGCGCGAGGAAATTGTTTTCCCCGCACCCAGTCGGTTTTTAGCCCCTCCCACGTACACACACGCACACGCTCGCGCTGTATTTCACGCGAAAATTGATGGAAATGACTGTTCAAATTTGTACGTGGGATT
Organism: Goniozus legneri; assembly: GCA_003055095.1. NCBI lineage: Eukaryota > Metazoa > Arthropoda > Insecta > Hymenoptera > Bethylidae > Goniozus > Goniozus legneri. The sequence goes on along the minus strand of NCVS01001728.1, from coordinate 16,313 downwards.
TTTGCGCGTGCGAGCGAGACCGTTGAAAAATAAAATCGGGGTGGAGGGGGGTGGATGTAAAGAACCACCCCCCGTACTCCCCCCTGTCGATCCCTTCTCTCTCACTACCGGTTACGCGCACCGTATTATCCACCGTAGAATGGACTGTTAATAGAGTTACACCGAACTGCATTTTGCGCTGTCGAGTGTATACCTATATACACATGTGTGCGTTACATCAAACGTCGCGCCGCGTTACAAAAGCGAGAGCGAGCGAGATAGAGATATTCGCGCAATGCGACGCGAGATTTGCGCGCGTCGAGCACGAAAACGATTAACGTTTTTTTTTCTCTCCTCCTCTCGCGTTTCGAACGCACACACGGCTCGCGAGCCACCCACACGCTTGTGTACGTTGAAAAATTGCGAGAGATAAAAAAAAAGGGGAAGGAGGGGGGAAAATTTTTTTCTCATTCGATGTCGCGTGTGTTCCACTTTTTCTTTTTTTTCCATCGGCTGAAACAAACCCCCGCTTGGGATATATACACGTGACTCTTTTTATTCTCGCTCCTCTTTCTTCCCTCCTTCTTCCGACTCTCGTCCTTCCTTTTTTACCCCTCATTCGCGCTCCTTTTTGTCTCTTTGCCCCAGTCGCGCGCGCGCGCGCGAGCGCGAAACACGCCTCGGAGATTAGGATAAATGCACCCGTTCGCATCGGCACGGAATAATATTTTTTTTCTCCTACCCTCGTACCCCCCATCTTCCTCCGTCCGCGCTCTCTTTTTTATCTCGTAAATCGAACGATAAATTAATCGACCTGGCCCGAGGTATAGGGCGGAAAAAAAAGAGAGGGAGGAATCTCGAGACACCGGAGTTTTGGCACCGAAATGAGCGATTCCTCTTATCCGTCGTTTTTTTGCGCCAGTGAGTTAATTTCTTTTGTTTTCTTTTTCTTTTTCGGTGATCAGCACACGCCAGTCGGAAAACGATAATGGAACACGGAGATTTACGGGGAATAAAATGACGTGGATACGCCGGATGCTATGTGCAACGAGTTGTCGATAATGTGGCTCGGCGAACTACTGACCGGGCTCCGCACGAGCTTGGCTCGCAAGTGAAGGAATACCGAAGGATCGAGGCGAGCAGCGGAGAGGAGCAGCTCGAAGAGGAGCTTCCCGGTCGAAGAACATCGGCGGAAGTGGAAAATTCTGGCTTGAACGAAAACGATTAAGATGTATCCCGCGCCGGCGAGACACGCGGCCGCTCCCGTAAGTTGAACTATCAATTGGATCTACCTGTGAATGGACAAACCTCGAATCGACAAATTCGAAACTTAAATCGGATAAAACTAAATTTTGAAATTAAGTTTATTTTGATTTGAATTTCTTACTGACGTACGAAATTAAGTCTCGCATGGAAAAAATAGGCATGTTTCATAACAAATTATTTTTATGAGAATGAGTGATAACTGAGAAGTAATTTAAAAAAAGCAATCACATTTTTAAAGATTTCTTCCTTTCGAAAATCGAATTTGTTATTAAAGCCTTTTTGTCCATCTACTGGTTGTTGTTCAGCTGCCGGGTAGTTTACTCTATATATTCTCAATTTCATTTCTATCTTCATTTTGCACCAGCGACGAAACGCATTTACCATTTCGCAAATGACACGATTTTAGCAACTCCGAGAGAGTATTCCTTTTAAATCACTTTCGTACTTTTTGTATACATATATATTCAATTTGAGATATATGGAAAGAGAGAGGGAGAGGGAGAGAGAGAGAGAGAAGAAAAATCGACTCGCGTATTTAATCTTCGCTTCCATTTCCTCCTCCGCTATCACCAGTCGGTCCTCCCCACTCCCCGCCGCAAACTCACGCGCGCATCATTCCAGTACTCCAAAGAGTTTTTCACCCCCCACCCTCGAAACTCTCTCTCTCTCTTTCTCTCTTTTCACTTCCCACACCCCTGCCATCTCTCGCGAGCTTCCTTTTCTCTTGCTTTATTCCGCGTTCGTAATTTCACGCGCCACATAAGCTCAAAGTCCTTTACGACGAGATGAAACCACCATGAGTATAGAGTGGGCGGGGGTGGTGGTGGGGGGTTGATGCAAGGGTCTCGCTAAAGTTACGAGAGGAATCCTTTAGAAATGGGTATTGTGATTATTTATAGAGTCGCGAATGGAGGAAACGACGGGAGCGTGAATTTGTACGCGCAACAATTGTTCGACCCGGTATACACGGTATATATACCTGTATAGACTGCGTATATATCGTGTTTTCTTATCGATTGTCACCTTCGAGACACGAAAAACTCGGGGTTTGGCTCCGAATCCGTGTACAAGCGAATTCTCGTCATTTCGTATTTTGCAATCTCGCGAAAGATTCGATAATCGCGCCCCGATAATCGTGCCGCTTTGTTCGATTTCACGGAACTCCATAAACTCCCAATTATAAAGTCCCTATTTTTATCTCCGAGTCTCGATAAGAGCGATAAAATTCAGCGAGTTCTCTTTTCGGAGGAAAAGTTTTTTTCCCCGACCTAGCTTTTCGCGACACCCCTTTTCCGTTCGGAGCTACTTCTTTCGCCCATTACGCTGCCAGCGCGTCAAATAATGTAGTATGTACATACGCGCGAGTCTTACGAGCCTCTTTCGCGAATACCGGCTAGCTCCCTCTCTCTCTCTCTCTCTCTCTCTCTCTCGTTCTCTGAAATATATTCTCCCTCTCTCTCTCCTACGCGTTACATCTATCCGTCTCTCTCTCGCTCGCGCGGTGCATTACGCCCGACGGACAAAGACTCCGCATTGTTTCTCCGGCTCTCCTTTTTTTCTCTCTCGGCTTTTCTTCTCTCCTCTCGTTTTTTTCGCTCGCTCGTTTCGGCTCACACACACGTACAGCGTTTTTTTTGTCGATCGCGACTTAATTAAAAGTTTCGACGTCCTCGCGCTCTTCCGCATACGAAAAAAAATTCAATCAGTCGCCTCATTGGAAAATTGAAAACGCGCTAAAAAAGGAATCATAATTTTCCCTCCCTGTAGTATCGATTTTTCCGGGAAAGAAAA
>NCVS01001728.1:0-13243 GCA_003055095.1 Goniozus legneri | reverse complement strand
TCAATTTTCGAGAATTAAGGATCAATTACAACGAAAGCGACGAGCGAGGAAGGGGCGAGAGGGGGGGGGGCGGTGGCGGTTAATCGTATTTTCAGCCAATTTTTCACGACGACGAGCCTACGCGAAATGAAACGAAGGGGGGAGAGGGGGGAGTCGAAAACAAAGAGAAGAATCGTTCGATGACAATCGCTGATGAAATTGCAGCGCGCCGAACTAATTGTCCGCCGCCCGAACGGATTGGGTGCGAGAGCGCGAAAATTGAAACGTTTTTCGGGGATGAAGCGGAAAAATTTTCCTCCATTTCGCTCCTTTTATTTTCGCGCGACCCGATTGACTAAGCGATTTTGCATATTCCTCTCATACGCGAGAAGAAAGAGAGAGAGAGAGAAAAAAGGAATTTCGAAACTTTACACGATCGCGGCTAGGGTCGAAATCGTAAAAGTGAAAATTTATGGTCGTAAACACGACTCGTGGTGTGCGAGTCGAGGGGATGGGTGCGGAGAGAGAGGGAGAAAAACAGCAAGAGAAAGAGAGAGAGAGAGAGAGAGAGAGAGAGAGAGAGAGAGAGAGAGAGAGAGAGAGAGAGAGAGAGAGAGAGAAAGAGAGAAAGAGAAAGAGGGGTGGGTGAAGACGAAGAAAAAAATAGAAGCAGTGCTTGCGGGGCGTGGCACGTAATTGGTGGGTTTTAGCGGCATAATTCTCGGCCTCGGGGTATATCACGGCTCGAGGAGGAAACGAGGGGTGAGACGATGAAGGTTTTTGAGCCCATGGGGTCCATCGGTTGGCTCGATCCACCCTGTTTCTCCTATCTCTATAGATATACGCTCCCTCACACTACTGGAAACGTTGTGTGTACACGAGGGAGAGCTTTGCTCGAACTCGTCGGGATCCGCAAGAGGGGGCAAAGGATGGGAATAAGAACGGTATGACAAGCATTTGATGAGGGATCCAGAGCTACGCCCACCCCGAAATCCCGAACGATTTCTCTCTCTCTTTCTATTTCACTCTGTATTTCTGTCTCGCTCCAACTGTATTTCTCTCTCACTTGACTGTATCTCTCTCTCTCACTCACATTCTCGTTCAGTCTTTCACTCATCTCTCGACCTTTCGCGAACGGTTCTCAATTCCGTTCCCGTCTCAACCCCTTCAGCGAAATTTCTCGTTCCTCCCATCCCCCAACTCGTTTCTCTCCCCGAGTAGCCGAGAAATTCCAAAAATTTTCCACGAGGTCACTAGTTTTTCTGGGAAAGGGAGGCTAGGAGCGAATCGTTCGGAATGGGAGAACCACTGGACGATAGAGAGAGATAGGAGTGAGTTTGGAGTCTCCTTGTTCAACATTTACATTTACATGTCGAACGAGAATCGACCCCCGTCGGTCGTGCTCGTTAAAGGATGAGACAAGGGTTGGGGCGCGAGGGCGGAAAGAGGTCTTGCCTGGAGAAGAGTGGCGAGTTAGACGAAGAGAGAGAGAGAGAGAGAGAGAGAGAGAGAGAGAGAGAGAGAGAAGTTGAATGAGAGAGAGGGAAGGTGAAGAGTTGCGAGTTTAAGTGAGGGTCGTTCCGCCTGTGTATATATACATAGCTGTGTTTATACATATATATATATATAAGTGCACACGTATACCTATATATAAACGTGTACGCGTAAATTTAAATACGACCACTGAGGGCGAGCGAGGGTGGCCGGGTTGCGCTGAAATCGTCGAATGAGCAGCGCTGTTTTGCGTTTCACCCACTCTTGCGCCTCGAGTGCGCGGTATTAAGTCATTTCTTATTCTCGGAAACCCCGACGAAATTGAAATATATATTCCACCAAGATTGCGAGAAAATCTGAAAAATTTGTCCCGCCCTATTTATCGCTGTTTTCGGCCGGAAGGGAATTTTTTACGCTTATCGATTCGCATCGGTATTATATTCCTAGTCATTTTTTTTCAGACCGTCATCGAGAGACGGAACAAAATATTTACGCGTAGCGGGACGATTATCGTTGGCTAACGATCGGAACGTTTGTTCGATGTCTGTGCGAGAAAAAGGGAGTGAGAGAGAGAGAGAGAGAGAGAGAGAGAGAATGATGAGTTAGCGAGAGAGATAAAAAAACAGGGTGGAACAGTCCAGGGGACGGAGGACGAGAAAAAAAGAGACAAAAGTCGAGCTAGGGTATCGATCATACCGCGAGAGGGAGAGAGACGGCGAGAGAGGAAGAGACGCACGACTTACGACTCCGAATGGTAAAATATCACTTTTCCTCGCGCAGAGGCGCGCGAGCGAATAGAAAATAGATAGGGCCGTATTTATTTCTTTCTTTTTTTTCGTTTCGCTATTTGTACCCTCTGCGAACGCGACAGGTGATGTCTCTCGCCCGAGAGAGCCACTTAAGGAATCATTTATTCACCCAGGAAAATGAATAAGGAAAACCCGAAACGGAAAATCGATCCGAAATTCAAGATCTGGCCTAATCGGGCTTGTACGCTCCGGCTCGGTGTACGGGCGAATACAGGAAAGAGCGTACACACAGCGAGATATTACCTCCGCCCTCTTCTACGTTTCATTGGGAGTACGCGTGTTTGCTCAAGTGCACAGGCTGGTCCAGGAACGTGTCTATCGGTCATCTCCCTGGCTTGCCGCGGATTGATGAAAAAAAAAAAATTGACAGGGATTATAAAAAAGGGGGGGGGGGGGGATTTCTCTTTTCGAATTTCGGATACCTTTTTTTGCGAAACCTTTCGCTTACGTCATCCAATCACTGGTCTCTATCCCTCTCCACGTTTTCGCCCGAGCACACATCCGAAGACCTATTACCTTATTTACAATTCGCACGGCCATTATCTCGCTGGCCGGCAAAGTGAACCAGCCGGTTTTTTCGACTCTCTCCCCCCTCGCGTTCCCGCTATATATCTCACACGTGCGAGGGATCACGTATGTATGTGTATGTGTCACGTGTTATATATGAGAGAGTAGAGAGAGAGAGAGAGAGTCCATTGATTCGCCGACGCGCGAAAGGGGGATTGGCTACAATGAATTCTCGAAAAGAAAGAAAGAGAGAATCATCCTTTATTCGTATGTGTATGATGTCAGTTACTCATTTTTGAAAAATGGAACTTTTGAAAATTTCAATGAATTTTACTCTATTTACTATATTGCACGACATCCACAAAAAATAATTAAAATGTTGAAAAAAAATATTTAAATCATCTAACAAAGGTTCCGGATTGTTCTCGTTGCCCAGAGCTCGATAAAATGCAGCCAATTAAAGGATACAAGATTTCAAAAAATTTTCTCGCAAGTACCGGCAGGTCCCGGGTACTATATGTACAACTCATGCCGTTACCGTACTTTTCTCAAATTCTCGGGGTTATACATCTAGTATCCGCGTTCCGTGGAGACTTGCGAGAAAATTTTTTGAAATCTTATATTTTTTAACTAGTTGCAATTTTTTTGAGCTCCAAACAACAAGTACAATCCAGAAACTCTACCAGGTGATTTAAACGTATGCATATATACAAATTTTTTTTTTCGATTTTTTATTTTTTAATTTTCTTGGGGTATTGTACAATATGGCAGAATTAAGTACTATTTTTGAAAATTCTACTTATTTTATTCGTCTATACCCAAACGATATTTCGAAAAAAAGAAAGAATCGACGCGAAAATTACGACAAAAGGGAAAAATCATCCCCCATTCTGTAATATTGTATCGCGGGAGAGAGAGAAAAATTAATTCCGCAAAAACATTCCCTCGCAATGGCGGCGAGTGGGTCTCGAAAAATAGGATTCGAAAAAAAAAGAGAGCTCCACCATCAGAAACCTCGGAGCTGGTGCGAGGAGTGAAATCCGATAGTCGCGTCAAAGAACTGTCGAAATAGAGAAAAAAAATTCGCGAGAGCGGGAAGTACGTATATAGGAACGAAAAAGGGTCGATACGCAACGCGAATATAATGAAAAAGTTAAAAAGAGAACCGTGTGTGGGAGGGAGAAAGGGGAGGGAAGGGGGTGGAAAAAAATCCGTCTGAGTGCAATCAAATTATACATCGATATGGTATCGAGTCTAGCAGTTAATTAGCAGGCTTCCTTTAATCAGTGCCCGGCTCTTTTCAACCTCCTGTATCAAATTTTTCCCTCCCGATTTTCTTTTTCTACGTATTCAATAATCGCTAGGAATATTTCGATACTGTCCTCTCTAGGAATAAAATTTAAAAATCGACGAGAGACTTTGGAAGGTCAAAACAACAACCTGTTCGATGACTGTTTCGTTTGATGATTGCAACAAGTGACGCTATCCACCCCTCGTTCGTTCAGCCCACTCTGGTTGACCACTGCACGCGTACACATTTGCAATATATATATATATATATATTTATATATATAAACGGAGCGTTCACCTCCACCTAGGCACCAAACCATTTTATCACCACGAGAGAGGCAGAGAGGCACCGTTACGCCGACGGTTTCGAATTCAACAAGTGGCCAAATCATTCTATCCCCCTCATCCCGCCCCACCTCCCTCTTTTAGTGCAAGAGAGAGAGAGAGAGAGAGAGGGAGAGAGGGGTGGGTGTATATAGTGCGGGGGTGCGAACCCTCGAAAAACCAAGAATTTCCCATTCGAGTCATCTACCCCACTCGGTCATTGATCATTTAAACGTGCGAAAATGCCCCACTCTGTTTCCCTCGTTCTCTCTCGTCAAAAAGCATTCCAATCGTGTTCTGTTTTTCTTCCTAATGATATCTGGGAGTAGATGACATATAAGAGGGAGAGAGAATAAGAGTAAGAAAGTAGAGTAAAAAGACAATGATTGATTGATTATTTTTCGCTCTAGTAAGCTGTTGAGCAAAAATCAGAACATACAGAGAAAGAGAGTGTATAAGAGACGAAGAAAGAAAAGAAAAGAGGGAAGAGGATTAAAAGAAAACGTTCGCCATATTTTTTATCGGACTCGAGTAATGAATAGGTATTGAGGCAGAAGTGGTCTCTTCTCTTTTTCTTGTTCTCTCTCTTCCTCCCTCTCGATCACGATTGACGTTCTCGCCGTGATCATTACTGTCATCGGAGGACTTCTTTTTGTCCTTCTCCCACCTACCGCCCGTAATTTCAGCCGGCCCCGCTATAAGGGAGCGTGTTTCGCTCGAAACGTAGCACGGAGAGAGAGAGAGAGAGAGAGAGAGAGAGAGAGAGGGGAGGTTTGAAGAGGAGGCCGTTCGGACTCGCGGGTATACCTAGGTGGAATGGGTCTCATTAAGGACGCCTTCATGGCCCTTCATCCTTGGCTCTCGAGGCCTCTGCCTTCTGCAACCTTCCTCTCTCTCTCTCTCTCTCTCTCTCTCGCTCTCTCTCGCTCTCTCTATCTATTTATCTTTCTCCTCCGCTCGCGGTCCAAGCATCACCTCCGCCGCTATACGCCCACACTCGGCTTCGCCTCACCCTCTTGTGTGCTCACCGGCTTGTCTTTTATATACCTGGACCGACTGTTACGACCTGCACGCGTTTCCTCTCCTCCCTCCTTCCCAGTCCGGCTAGTTTTCGCGTTTCGACGATCTAGATTTTCTCTTTTAATTATGCGTGTTTTTTTTTTTAAACAAAGAACGAGTTTCCGCACAAAAATTTAACGTATTGTCTTGTTTATCGCGCTGTTATTGAAAACTCAATTATTATTCGTATTTATTATTGATTAATAACGAAGCTTCCCTCTTTTCCTGCAACACTTCCTCTCGATTGTTCATTTGCCCGGATGATTTTCCGTTATTGAATAATATCATGCCGGCAGGGTTTTTATTTTTCTTTTTTTTCATGGAAAAGCGAGGCAATTGTTTGCGATTTTTACTTATTGAAAATGTTTTTTAGGGTGGCGGTGGAAGCGGCGCGGCCGCGGGAGCGCTGAAATTCACGGTGGCCGATACTTGCGAGAGGATCAAAGAGGAATTCAATTTCATACAGCAGCAGTATCACTCGTGAGTACTCTTCTCTTCCGTATCCGCGCATTCGCCTTATGTCTCCCTCGTTTCGCGTTTCTCGGCTTTTGTTTCGTCTCGAACCTCCCCTTTCCCCTTTTCCTCCCCTCCCCGTCTCGCGACCCGCGAGGCCACTTAACGCGCTCGGGAAATTTCCCCTCCTTTTTTCTCCCTCCCTTGAAATAAGTCAATTATCGTTTATAAATACCGCAATCAATTAAGAATGTTCATTAAATCCCTCTCGCTTTTTTGTAGATTGAAACTGGAATGTGAGAAGTTGGCCAGCGAGAAGACCGAAATGCAGAGGCATTACGTCATGGTGAGTATTGTAATCAATTTTGTCTTTAAAATAGAATAACGAGTCGGTAGTAGAGGAAGATGAGAAGTGAGTGTGAGAACTGAGAGAGTACTAGCAAAACATTTAAAAATAGTTAAGACAGGAATCGAAAATCATCGAATCAGTATACATTTTCCGTCTCTACTCTCCCCGATCCACTCTCGTGAATGTCCGCGGTCGCTCGTAATTGTCTGTGGACGTAACCACCCGCGCACACTCCGGGTCCGTCCATACGCGCGCGAAATATACGCTCATACACATCCGCATGGCAGCCGGCACAGAATCTATCTCTGTAAACTGCTACACCAATGTGACATCGTGCAAGCAACCAAGCAGCAAGCCGTGGTAGGGCGAGCTGGATATATAGAGTCGCCGGAGTGGGAGGGGGAGGGGGGTGGTTGTAGTAGATGGTTGGCGGTCCGGGAGAGAAGAGGGAGGGGGGGGGGTGAACGGTGTGGAATCGCGAAGAGGGGAAGTGGGGCGAGGGCGGAGGTGACAGAGGGGTTGATAGAGGTTGGGAGTTGAGCCGGTAATCGATATCTCCAAAGTAAACGAAGAGCGAGTGAGATAGAGAGAGAGAGAAGGGGAGAGAGAGGGGAAGCTTGGCTAGAAGGGGTAGCACGAAGGGCGAGGGGAGCGAGAAGAAAACGAGAGATAGAGGAGGATACCACCCAGTTGAGAAGTCGCGGGAGAAAGGGATGGACAATTAGAGACGTCGAGCCAGCGAGTGAGAGAGATGGAGAGAGAGAGAGAGAGAGAGAGAGAGAGAGAGAAATTGATGTCGAGGGTTTGTCAACCAAATATGTATACATTATGTAACAACGCGAGTACATGTACGCGTTTATATGTACGGAGGAAGAGCTATGAACGGAGAAGCGACGTTGCGCGAGCGTACATGCGAGCGAACGTGTCTCTGATATTCTAATTCCACCCCTGCAACCACCCCTTTCACCCCTTTCACTACTTTTCGCCACCTCCCTCCCTCCCTCCCTCTCTCTCTCTCTCTCTCTCTCTCTCTCTGTCGTTCTCGTTCCAAGAACGATTTTCATTAGAGTAACGCGTTGCGTAAATCCGACTTCTTCGCTCCTCTCGAGCTCCTCCTTTTAAGAAGTTTTTCCTTTTTTAATTAAGAAATATATTTTCTCCACGTTACCGAGACAGCGGTGGGATTAATTCGGATATTTAGCGAGCAATAACGAGGTCGCGAAAACGCGGTCCCGCGAGAGGGTGAAAATCTTATCGAGAGATCAACTCACCACCTTTCCAATTATCTGTATTTTTCTCTCCCCCTCTACCTTTTCATTCGGAAGAATTTTCTTCTTTTCTCTCACGACGGTTAAGAACACCCCCCCCCCCCCGGGGGGGTTTCTTGATTACTTTTCGCCTTTTCCATTTTCTCACATCATTTGTGTTTCTTCAATTTGGCTCTTCTTTTTTTCTCCCCGACTCGAACACGGGTCAACTCTTTTCCCACCTTCGCGATTCGCAAATGTACAAGCGGAGAAAAGAAGGCAGACATCCCGCGATAGCTTTTTTCCACCGAAGCTCGGATAAAACGTATCTCCATCTCGCTTCTCTCGCATTCATCCGCCGGCTTTTTTCCACCCTCCGTTCTCTACCTCACCTCGGGGAAATTCGCGCCGCGCTCGTAAAGAATTAATTCGCCGTCTCTTATTTTCCGCTCGGCCGGAGTTACACGCGAAAAACACTCGCTCGCTTTAATTCTCCTTCGAGATGCGACAAGAAGAGAGAGAGAGAGAGAGAGAGAAGGAAAATAATAAAATCGATTCGGATGGTGGATTCGTGTCGAGGGTGACCGTCGGGTAGGGGCGAGATTATCGCTTCATCCGCGGCCCCTCTTGTTTCAAGGAATCACCCTTCCGTTATTAGGTTCCGAGGGCAATAATAAAGACCGAGAGCAAAAAGGAACCGCTCTCTCTTTCAGAAAAAACGGGAGAAGAAAGAGATGAGAAAAAAAGGAGGTCGACGCGAAGAGAGAGAGATAGAAGAGCGAGAGAGATCGATAAACGACCCTCGCGGGCGCTAAGGAGGACGAAGATAGTTTCTATCCGATTATCCTTCCTCTCGGTCATCTTCCGCCCCACCCACGCGATTACCGATTGGCCGGGTGGGGGGGGGGGGGGGGGGGGGGGGGGGGGGGTGAAGCGAGAGAGCAAAAAGTTGGATTGATGTCTTCTTCTTCTATCCTCTTTTTTCGGATGGAAAACCGATCTGGCGGAATAATACGGTACACGAGTGGTGGGTATCGTTCGTTCGTAACTCGACGACGAGAAGGAAAGAAGAAGAAGAAGAATCACTCATCGAGCTTAATGGCGTCTAACCGTGGATTATCGATATACGTATGTGAATAGGTGTGCGGGGGGGTTGGGAGTGAACTGGAGGATTAAGAGGGTGTCAATGGAGGGGAAACAGCGCACGTGCGCTCGCACGACGTGAGACTACGACTGATGGTGTGTAGCCGTACACACATACACGCGAACGACGACGGGTTATCTGCTGCATTATTAAGCCAGTATATTTCCGCGGTCGATGCTATCGATCAGGTGAGCGCACGAGTTGGACAGTGCAAAGTGAACGGTAAAGAGACAGAGAGAGGGAAAGAGAGAGAGAGACAGAGTGACATAGAGAGACTGACAGATGTGGAGAGAGAGGTAGAGTAGGGAGAGGGGGAATGATAGATGCACACGAATGACAATAGCCTGTAAAATCGATTACGAGCCGTTAAAACAATTGATTTCAGCGATTAACAATTCGTTCTGTTTCAGTATTACGAGATGTCGTACGGCCTCAACGTGGAAATGCATAAGCAGGTAAGCAGGAGTAATCTGCACGATAGATAGAGCAAGAATTTGATCTCCGTTCTTCGATTAATCGGTGAATCCTACAGGTGAGAGGGGGCGAGCGCGAGAATGGGGGTTTGCTCGCGCGCAATTTCGGCTCTAATTAGTCGGCAATTTTCTTAAAAGCGAGCGGCCCCCACCGTTCCGTACTTACGCGTGCGAACGACCCTTAAAAGTGGGTAGGAAAACGCGTTCGCGCGCCGCCAGGGGGGGGTGAGGGTGAGTTTGTGTGTGTTAGGCAACTCGCGAACAAGCCGCGCCAACCCCCGAAACGCGCCTACCCCCTTCCCCCGCCAAGTTTTCGAGGAGCTGATATTCATTAGCATTAGCGGCCGATCATTTCTCACCCTTGTGTATAACAGAAGGGCGAGGGGGTGAGGAGTATCGAATGGGGTGCGAGAAGCCCTCGGGCTGGCTAACCACCGTTCAGCTCCCCTCAACCCCTTCCCTTATCAATCCTCGAGTCACTACCCTTGGCGAAAATTATAGCGAGATTGCGTCCGTTCGATATAAACGCGATTATTTCCTCCTTCCCTCTCTTTCTGTGCCCTCTTTAAATAGACTTGTAAATAAAAGAATTATCCGAGGGAGGGATAATTCTTAACCGGGGCTGAAGGGGGTGGTAAAAGTTATCGAGGAGGTGGATTAAAGAAACGAGAGTGGCGAACGAACCGATGGACGTCGGGAAATCAATCCCCTCCGGGGGGGAGTGGTAGCGCGACGACAAATTGCACCGAGGTAACGTAACGCGAGTTCAACTCCCTTTTACCCCTTCGGCACCTCTCTCGCTCTTTCTCGACGCTCCGCGTCTCAACCCACCGACGCTAATTGGAAGAGAAATGAAAAGTTATTGGTACTTTGCTAATTAACTGTAATATCGTTCCGATACGCTTGCGGACGATTTGCAATTAAATTACCCGATCGATTCGTTTATGCTAATTTCGATGCTCGTGCATCCCCCCGCCCCCTCTCGTCCTCTCCTACTCCCCTACAGCGATTGCCTATTAACGGTGTATCGTAAACCCGATTGTTATGACAAACGGGTCCCACGTACAAATGCGCGCGCAAGCTTCCTGCAAAGATTCAGAGTACCTGTACAATTTTAGCTACACAGTCTCTTAAGAAATTTTCGAGAGGCTAAAAAATTTCCGTAGGGAAAAAAATTTAAAACGAATTTTCATTGAAGAAAATATTCAAAAGATCGTTTTTCTCTATTTCCGAGTAGTCGTTTACACAAATTTCACGACTTTTATTTATCTCGTCCCTCTCCTCTCTACCGCGTCGGGAGGGACGGAAGGAGGGTAGTAAAAGAAGAGGGAGGGGGTGGAAGCGCGAAGGATAAACCCACTACGCTCGGCTGGTTGTCTCTGGCACTTAGCCGGCTCTCGGAATCGCGGCCCTCGCTCCTTTTCAATTTCGCTCATCCTTCCACTTCCTCCTTCAGCGAACCTCCCTCTACTAACCTCCAACCAACGCGCTCCTCGTGCTAAAACGAAAACACAATTCGACCCTCTCCCTCTCGCGCGAATTTTCTCTTTTCCTCTTCGCCATCTCGCAAATACGATTTTTTCTCGTTCTCTCTCTCTCTCTCTCTCTCTCTCTCTGTCTCTCTCCTTCGACTTCTTCCTCATTCTCTCTTTGTCTATTCCACTTTTTTCACTCTCTCCTACTTTTTTCGCGTCCTTTTTTCACCCCCGTCTCGCTCTATCCTCTCCTTTGGCGCAAAAATGGAAAATTTTTTTCCTCCGATTAATGAGAAAGAGGGTGGGAGGCGGAGAGAGAGAGAGAGATAGAGTGGTTCAATTTAGTCGTCGGTGAGGATGAAACGGCGAAAAAAAAACTCACATAGCGCGATCGCATAACGCGAAAGCACACTACCCGCTCGCCGGTCCCTCCACCACTCGATATACCCCGGCGCGCAGTCGGAACTCATCCGATAACGCTTATCGGTTAATTGAAAGCCCCCGTGTGCGCGAAAACGATCGCGAATCTCGACGCGTATCCTCTATTAAAGCCACCCCCTCCGATCTTCTCTATATGCATACGCGCATACATATGTACACGTCCATCGTACAATACGGCTTACACAAGATTTTTTTTTTTTCGAGTTTCCATTATTTCCTCGCCAGAAACTTTTTTACCCCCCTCTCCTAAAAAAAAACAACCTTTTTTTATCATCTTGATCGAGGATTTTTTTCTCCATCCTAGATACGCCAGCGCGGAATTTTTTGTTTCATTTTCCTTTTTGTTGCTTTCCATCGGACCCGGCGAACGATAAAAAACGTGCAGGCTGACCAATTGCATATAACTCAGCTTGCCTTACCCCCCTTGCGTGTACAGCCAGTACGTGTATCTCCGCGTTTGTATGGGGCGAGCAAAGTGTGCGCGTGTGTGTATTCGTACAACCCACATCTCGCCCACCTGCCCCAGGTTACCTCCATCTCTCGCGCGTTTTCTCGCTTCGGCGCACCATCCACTTCCTATTTTTCCTACCCCCTTCAGTTTTTCACCCTCTATCCATCTCGTTCCCTCCCTCCCGCTCTCTCTGTCTTTCTATCTATCCATCTCTCTCCCTCCAGTTCCCCTTTGCGGGACAGTCGAGCGTCGCTTTTCCAGCGCTCTTTCACTCCGACTCTCGCGCTCACGCAAAAAGCGAGTGTGGCGAAGTTTCCATCTTTCTTTTTCGTTCTTTCTCGCTCTCGCACACACACACACACACACACACCCACACACACAGACACATACACATAGACTGCGTGTACGTTTGCGGAGGGTGGTGGTGGTTCGGGCATTCGAGTTCTTTTATTTGGCCCCTGCAGGGGGTAGCAGAGGGTTTAGTCAAGCGAGCGAGTCGAGTGCGAGCGAGAGGAGGAGAGAGAAAAATGAGAGAGTGAGAAGAAAGAGAGAGAGAGAACGATGGGTTGGGGGCGATGACATCGATTTTTTACCCGTTGCTAATCTCAATGTTACTCCCCCTCTCCTGCCCGCTCAGCCACCCCTTTTCCACCCTCGCCTCTTCTCTCTTCAACCGCCTCCTGTCACTCTCGACTTCAACCACCCCTCGCCCACCCCCCCATCTCACTTTTGCGAGTTTCTCACCCCCCGCACGCTCGGCCGCCCTTTTCGTCCACACCGATCCACCCTTCTCTCATCTCGCTCTCGTCAAACGTCTATTTCTCTCTCTCTCTCTCTCTCTCTCTCTCTCTCTTTCGCTATCTCTTTGTCTATCTCCGTCTCTCTCTTTTTATATATCTCTCCCGTGGACCATCCGTTCCGCAGAAAAACATGCATGTGCATCCCTCGTGGATGAATATAAAAATTTTCCCACTATATCTTCCCTCTCGTTTTATCTCCCGCATACTAATATTCTTTACATCTTTTCAAGGAGCGACGAAAGTTTCGCCGAACCCGAATTTCCCGCTGATTTTTAAACCCTCTCGGCGTCCTCTTACGTCTCGGAGGGTAATTTGCGGGCGAATCGAGTCACCCGGCGAGGAAATCTTTCCCGTTTATTGATAGAATTTAATCGTTTCCAGCTCGTGTTATCGCGGAAGGGAGCGGATTAGTTATATCTTGCCTCTTTACGTCTCCTCTCATCGGTGAAATATAATTTTTCTACCTCTCCCGTCCCGGATATATCGAGTATAGTGTAAGAGAGATACGAGCTTTTATTTTTCTTCCTTTTTACTTCTTTCACTCGCTCGCTATCTCTCTCTCGTTCTCTCTCACACCTAGCGCAGCCGAGAATCCTTTATCGATCGAATCGCAGAAATATACGGCACTGTCGAAATAACCATTTTTTTCCTGCCTGCTACCGTGAACACGGAATAAGAGAGTGGGAGGGGTGGTTTGGTGGCTCGAGCTTCGCATACACTCATATACATACACACATACGTATTCTCCTACCTCGTTTTTACGTCCAGTATACTATTTTTTTTATTTTTTATATCCCTCTCTCTCTCCCTCTCTTACTCTCTTTTTTATTTTTTCCATTCTTCCTCTTTTTTTCGCCTCGTCGTTCGTTTTTGTCGCGCGTCCTTCACCTCCGCCTCCGATATATACGTACATATACACACGCGCGCGCGCGCGCGCGCGCGCGTGTG
>NCVS01001727.1:51438-62089 GCA_003055095.1 Goniozus legneri | reverse complement strand
TCTTCTAATTACACTGAAAGTACTGCAAACGTGATATCTCATGCAGCAATTAATTAACTGTAACTGCCAGTCTCGTAATGAAACAGTTCGGCGCGATAATTGTTAATCGCGAATGTACCGAGAGCCCATTTGCGGATTAATTCGTCAATTATATTTATCCGTCACTTCACATATAACCGTTTTTACTCCTATTCTGTAAATCTTCCCGGATAATCTCTCGAATCGTGATTTCTTGATTTTTTTCTCACCCTTCCAGAAATCCGAGCGGAACACTCTCGGATACGATATCGCGCTATCTGGATTCCGGTTGTAGTCCTGAAATATATTTTTTTTCTTCACGCGAATTCCCAGCCTTCGAGCAGGCTCATTACACAGCCACGGGTGGTTAAATAAATTTCCGTCGCGGGCCGGTGGTGAGGGATGGGGGGGGGGCGAATTCCGAGATCGCGAGGGGTAGATTTCACGCGAGCCGAGTCGCCCCCGATATTTGCATAATCGCGCCTGACGCTGAGTCTAATGCATCGCGATATATCGGCTGCGATTTACGCGGAAGCGTTTTCCCCGTGCTCGATTCTCGCAGCGTAGCGGTTAATAGTTGCGCAATCTCCGTATGCGCACTTACATGCTCGCTCGAAGACGTAACGCCGGGCCCGATACCTGCACCGAATTAATACAGCCGTTTATCCATTAGTCAGGCTCGAGATTCTTCCGCAATTTTCCGAATGCCGATCGTGCGTGCGTCGGTTACGTCTTCGAAATAATTATGGAATTTTCAATCGATTATTATCGCGGGAGCTGGTACAAACACTAATAAAAAAAAACTATCTTGATGCAAGAAAATCAATTCTTAAACTGAGAAATTATAACTCTTGGATGAAGAGCAAAAAATCCTTCGTTTAAGAGTTATGCTCTTGATTGAAGTATTTTGTAGTTTCTAAACAAGATAAGAAAATGATGATGATTATGTCTTTGGTTGAAGAATTTGATTGTCTCGATCGAAGAGAATATACTCTCGAATCAAGTCAAACTACTTTTGGTCGGAAATGTTGAAACTTTTACGCTAAGAAAATCTAAACCGAGACGAGAAATTCTAGACATAAGACAACTAGTTTTCTTCAAAATAATTT
This sequence comes from Goniozus legneri, assembly GCA_003055095.1. Lineage (NCBI taxonomy): Eukaryota > Metazoa > Arthropoda > Insecta > Hymenoptera > Bethylidae > Goniozus > Goniozus legneri. Next base: position 60,962 of record NCVS01001727.1, on the reverse strand, counting down.
TCTTAGATCAAGATTATTTCTCTTGAATCAAGATAGTTTTTCTATCAGTGTACTTGACTTTGCACAAACTAGATTTATTTGCTCGGTTTTCTGTAGTATATTTTGTAATTTTATTAATTTTACCACCTTTCCAGTAAAGCTGAATTTTTTTGTAAAAGATTTTGGAAAAGTTGTAACCAATTTGAGAAAGTTTATTTACCAGCTTCGATAAGTCGGGTAAGTGCGCGAGCAAAGGAGTTGACCGAGACAAGCGACACGCGACAACGTCACTCGGGATTTCCGGTGGCGAGATTTCGCGCGAGACGACGTTAAGAGCCGTCACTCTCCTCTCTCTCTCTCTCTCTCTCGTTCGTAGAAAAGGGCTTACACGTGTACGACGGCGATATCGGCGCGATCGAACGAGCTCACCGAGAGTTCCTTCCGTGTGGCTCAACCTGCCAATTTCGGGCTAAAGAGAGGGAATTTCATTCTCACGAGAGTAGGAATCGCGATTGGAAAATTGCCCTTTTCGGCAGGGGAACGAGATAAAACTTCGATTCGATAATAAAACAGCGAATCGTGTATAAAAATGCAAACCAATAACACGTACATCGACGAGATCATTTTCGGATTCGACAATTTTCCTCGAACTGGCAAAATATTGCCAAAATTAAAAAAATATAAGATAATAACAAAGCGACGAAGAAAATAAAAAGAAACAATGATATATTAATGATATTATTTCGTTGGTAGATTAAAATTCACGCCGCGTCATATGAAATGTGTATAATTGTGAATTCACGAGTGAATTCGCGCGTAAAATATTTACTTACCTCTTTTCGTTCCGCCTCTTTTATTTTCATCCTCCTTCTTCTCCCCCATAACCTGTTTCATCCTTTACCCGTATAAATCTCCACGTACCGAAGCATCTCTCGCGGGGTCGAAATCCTTCGCCGAGCTCTGCTACACCGCTGACGTCTCGCGGGGATGTATCCACGGCTTGTTCGAAAGGCAGAAAAAAAGAGGGACGAGAAACATAATGGAGAAAAAGCGCGAGTGAGAGAAAGTTGTACACATGTCTCCATATACTGGGCGTCCCAGAATTATCACGTATAGCCTCAAAATACCAAACAATTTGTAAAATTTCGAAAGGAAAATCCTTTTATCGTTTCAAAATCCGATGCACTATTTCTAAAATTACGCGAGCAATTTTTGCTAGCTAATTTAAGCTACTTCTAAAAAAAGCATGCGGTCGTTAAAAAACACCCTATGTATATGTGGAAGTCCCGGTCCGTCACCGAGATTTATGAATACGGCATCGTTAAATCCCGTTCGTTTAATGCGATTATACGAACTTATGTGCCGTTGCGTCGATTCTTCCTTTGTTCCGTACATTCATATTTTTTTCCCCCCCTGGCTTTCTCCTCCCGAGTAATTACGATTTTCGCGCCGTGAAAAACATACGCCCCGCTGTGTTATGAACAATCGCGAGATATTCGTGCGAGATCGCGTGAAACACGAGTAGAGAGGCGGTGGAGATAGAGAATAAGGGAAAAGAGAAAGAGAAAAACGATTAAACAACCCTTCAACTAGCACGTACGAATGGAAATGCATTTCGAGTGCGTTCTTGCGCGATATACCGCACAATCGATATAGAGCCAGGAGTGGCGAGCCTCCACCCCCCTCGGCATTTCCCGCGAGCGGTTCGATCTTTAATTTTCTCGCGAGAGCTTTCCGCGGCGGCGTAAAAGCTTTTTATTTGCACGCCAGTTCACGAGTACAGCGTAACGGGTTGCGAGTCGTACGTGGGGTTGGGGGCGAACGATCGATTGGAATGAGTGGGGAGGGGAGGGAACACCGGATGCGATAAAACGCGGGAAATACTTCGAAGACAAATACCTCGTGACGAGTGCGGAAGGAGGAAGCCTTGTAAGATTTTCTCTCCCTCTCCTCTTCCTTCCTTTCTCTTGCATTTGCTGCTCTTTCCAGGACAATTTTCCAACCGCATAGAGAGAAAACCCCCTACTGAATTTTCTTCATTTTCCGTGAAATCGAGTTTTGAATTTCAAATTATTTTTATCGTAAAACTTTTTCACTGAAAATTCGATTTCTACCCGCCTCTTGTCTCGAAAAACCGAATTGGGCTTTGTCAATGAACCGTTATCGGAAAAGTGGTCACAATTTTTCCGACTGACCACTGGCCGTACTTCGCCCGAGCGTGTGCGTGTTTGGCGAAAATCACCTACGCGTTAAAAGAGTCCTCGTGAAGCCATAGTGGGCACTCCCACGCTTTTTCTTCGAAAGAGGAAAATCCCGTATTTTCAATTCGTTCCCTCAATACATCCGGACCGAAACCAAGATTAATTCCCAATATTTTCCCTTTTTCCGCGTATCCAAATGAATTTTTTTCATTCTCGTTTTCTTGACGTCTCGATGAATGTGGGGGCGAGAAAAAATATAGAGGAAAAGACGAGTATGAGAGTGAGAGTGAGAGAGAGAGAGAGAGAGAGAGAGAGAGAGAGAGAGAGGAGCGCGATAACGTTGCTACNNCCCCCCCCCCCTACCTCTTCCCTCGAACTCTACTATCGAATCAGTACGAGCTTCGGTCGTTATCGGCGAAGTTCGTTTCGCGGGATCGTTTAATCGAAAATCGAAGAAAACTCTTTTCCCCGACGCATGAAAATTTTGCCTCGGCTCGAATTTACGCGGCAGTTTTTTTTTCGCGCGACAGGAAACTAGACACCAAAAGTGGAAGAGAGAGCGAGTAACAAAACGAACCGGACCGGTTCGAATTTTCACCGCGATTTTCGTTTCACCGAATATATGTTCATGGATTTTCCCCCCTTTTTTTTTATTCATCCCAAAGGCAGCTCGAATTTCATACCGCACTAGTTGGAAAAAATATTTCGACAACGAGTATAGGTAGATAGCTAATGATTCTTGTCTCGTCATTTGCTTCCGTTTCACCTTCGTTGGGAATTTTAATCGAAACGAGGAGTACGACGAGTAAAAATAAAAGTGACCAAACGACGCGAGAGATAATATACAATGATACATTTGCCACAATTTATCGAATGAATTTACGAGCTGGTAGAACAGAAATTATTGTTTTATTATCGACCCACATTGTTCTTTCTTTGGCGTATGCGCCAATTTGCTCAATTCCTGTGTATGACATGTGATTACTGGAAAATGCTCGAAATAGAAGTCGAATAATTCGTTGTTGTTTTCCCCTCTTTTATAAATTTCTATTTTCGAACTGTTTACTCTTCTCGTCCAGATCTCTCTTGATTCCGTTCATTGTGCATCAGTCTCAAGTTGTGTAGTTGCAAAAAATTGTCGCCGATGGAAAATCATTTTATCGCTTCGCCACTTGGATGGGGCAGATCGAACAACAGAAGTGAATATCTCGATGGATGTTTCGCGTACCACACGGAACCGACTACGTAAAAGGTAACTGCGTCGTGAATATTCAGCCGCTTGATGGAATACCCAGAAAATTTTCGCTGTCTCTCACGCTAGCAACAATCCATTAGCAAAAATGCTGCCCATCAATTTCTAGTTTGAAAGTTTTTTTGCCTTCATTTTGTGTAATGCAATTTTTCTCTAGATTGCAGCGGTCTATTTATGTCAGAAACATCTCGTATCAGAGTCGTGGTAAAATTTATGCAAATTTACCAAGAGCCAGCTCATTAGACTGCGATCCTCTTCGAATCGGAAGCCCCTTCGAAACCTCATCGATTTCGACGTTCTCGGCTCTTGGAAATATTACATCCCAGGCGAATTCAATCCAGAGGAAAAATTCACCCTACCATAAAAATTCTCCTTTCCTTGAATTCACATTTCGAACTGTTTGTTTTTCATTTCTGTAAATTGAGATTCGATATCGATCTATTTTACTCGAGTTTTTCGGATTCGGCTAAATTGCGAATTTTCTGCGCTGCTCCTTAGTTATGTATAAATGTGCTTGTGTCTCTATAGTAGTTGCCTCGTTGCGTAATGAGTCTATTCGAGTAACTCGAATCCTTCACGTCTCGAGATACTATCTTCCGAACAATGTTCGTGTCTTCAAAATATATCGATCAATCTTTCCCTGGAGTATCGAACAACGTGGTCGGAATAATACTTGGTTATTAAGTGCTTTTGTATTTTAGATGGGAATTACTTCAACTATGTAATTGAAGATTAAACAAGGTCACTAGGTTCCTTCAAAACTCGATAATAAACCTTGAATTAATTCAAAATAAGCTCTAAGAGTTTCAAAATTTAAGAAACTTTGACACTTCTGGTAGAAATGAATAAATTGGACTGCAAGGCCATTAAATGCCATTTTTCATCCAAACTAAAATTCTTGGTTCTGAGTCATCCAAGCAATCGGGTTTCAAGATTCTAGGTGGATTTATCAAAATGAAACACCATGTATACATATACAAGCGTCATTATACACGAATACAAGGGGTGAGTGGTAGGGGGTATAATTTGCATCGCTTTCGCGTCGGTGGTCTCTCGCGATCTTAGGTAGGGTCAAAGGGCCGATTCGTGATGCCAGAAGTGGATGCTCAGGGGGTAGGCGTGGTTGGTTAAAGGACGAGGAGGGGTTGAAGGGGGTTGTTGGTGGCTCACGGTAGGAAACTAGTTTGGTCGTAAAAGGCGCCCGCCAGCTCGCTCGCGCTTGCATTATCGAGTATGAGTGAGAGCGAGAGAGTGGGCTATCTTCCTCTCTGACTCTCTCTCTCTCTCTCTCTCTCTCTCACTCGTCGAGTTTACAAGTTAATGCATGTTAAATCGCTCGAGCGGAATCGACTCGCCGCAGGATAATGGAACGTAACGCCTTCCCACTCTAACCAAGTTGCCGCACCCTGACTCGCCGGTCTTTGTCCTGAAACGGCGCGAGAAGAAAATTCATCAACCCTCTCGGACCCCTTCGTTATGATTACTCTTCAATCTATCCAGTAGAATTTTCCTAATTAAAAATTTTCACCGTCACTTCGTATTTTCGTTGGATGTTCATAAATCCGTGGTCCGTAGGGTTGGGTGGGGCCGTAGGAGGATGAGTGATGAAAATATACGAGGGCGAGTAAAGAGTGAGGGCTGTAAAAAGGAAAAAGCGAGGATAAGAAAGCCCTCGAGGGACACGCTCGAACCCGGATATGAAGGAACGAGAAAGAGGAAGGTTCGAACTTTTATCCTTCTCGATTGAATTTCAACTCCTTTTTTATGCGAGATTCATTGTCATTTCGTAGAAGCGTAATCTCTACAATTAAATTATTATATCGTTGGAGATTTTGTATCGAAAAAACTGATGAATTGTGTGCTCTATTATATCGTTTTAGCTTGAACAGTTTGAAATTCCACGCAAACTTTTACCAGCTAAACACGAAATTTTCAATTATGTATATTTGTTTTTGGGTTATCGTGTTTTGTTTGAGATTGATTAATAAAATCCTACAACTCGGTACGGTGGAAACTCGGGGAAATTTTCGAAATTCGATGTGGCCGAAACGAGGTCGCGAACGACGATCAACACCGCGGCCAAGTTAAAAGCCGATCGTCGAATTAGCGGGTGCGCACGTGTCGCGCTCGATCCGTTTGCAAATCGTGTGCACGGTTTTAACCCTCCGCCCACCACTCTTCCCACCACTTCACAAGCTGTACCAACACGCGCTGTCGCAACGCGCGAATCGATACACGAATTTTCTCGCCCAATGCTCGGTTTTCGTACAGTTTCGCGACGCTCCTTTTATTTTGAATCAAGGGAAACTCTAAAACCGTCCGTCCACAACAAAAATTATATTGATCGAAGTCAGTTTTAGAAAACTGTGTTACCGGAGTTAATTTCAGCTCACGGAAAATTAAAAAATAACTTCTTCTCCTGATAATGCTCTTTTTAATTCCCTGGCCATTTTTTTTCCTTCAACGATCAACGAAACTCTTCTACCTTTTCCTTCCAGTTCAATGACGGCGCTATGCATAATTCATAACGTCACGAGGTGGGACTGATCCATAATGCACCGAGGCGTGCACCAACCCCAACCCAACCTCCCCTGCTTCTCGTTTTACCCGAAGCATTCGGTGGGCTTTATCCGCGCGACAAATACGCTCTAGCGATACGTATCGTACCGGCACGTACCAGGAATTTTATATCCGCCTGAAACACCTATTGCGTATATACGTATAGGCCTATGTCGAGTCGCTGAAAATGAACAATCGATCTATCTCGTGCTTCTGACGTCATTAATGATTAGAGCGATTAATTACTCGATTCGGCGTCGGTACACGACGCGAGCGTGAACAATGACGTAACCCGATGTGTACGTATGCATTATGTGCGTACAAGGGAAACGGAAGTGTGTACGGGCACGCGAGTAATCTTCGGCTTGTCCGCCAGCCAGGTAAATGCGAGATGAAGGGGACGGGGATCGAAATCCATCGGATCGTGCATAACCTGATGAATTTATGGGCATCCACGTGCCACGCGAACGTCGTCGTGCGTTATTAACGGGCCTCGCGTGTGAGACTCCTATTTAGCTTTCTCCGGTTGTGATTTCGAGGATCGATTTCGTATCGTTTCCGGGTGCGACTGCAAGTCCCAAAAATCCTAAACAACCGGTACACGTATCATCCTGTTATCGTGGATATTTCAGTACCGAATAAATTAAAGATTCACTGTTAAAAATTTTTGTATTAAATTTCAAATAAAAATGTGGGAAGCAAATAACACCTACATAATGGGTGAAAATTCAACTAAAACTTATGGACAAAAATTCAAATAAATATGGCATTAAAATTAAGAAGGTATGATATTAAATTCATATTTAGTTTTGATGAAATTCAAAAGATCAATTAATAAATTTAATAGGTGTACAGACATACTGACGATCGTACTTTCCGGAACGCTGTAAAATCTGTTCTAATACGCATCACGTTTGCGCATCATATTACGAATTTTTATATAACGACAATATTAAATTTCATGCAATATTTAAGATTTTCAAACAATAGTTGAATGAAAATCATTTCATAGCTCCGATGATTAAAATTTCAAGGATAAAATGTTAATTTTAGTACATAATTATGAAAATTAATAATTATTTTATATTACTTTTATTTCATATCACAAAAATGTGAAAATTCAGGTAATTTTTTGTGTTAAATTTCAAAATTTTTCTAATAGTGTAAATTCTTAAAAGTTCTTACCGTTGCAAAACCGAATAGCGGATGTCAGGCGTCACTCGTGGATTATTCTCGTTGTTTGCATCCGGCTTTGAATGGAAGGGGATGAAAAATAGTTTATTATCGGCAACGGGTTATATATGGTACTCGGGTCTCGCGGGGACTTGCGAGAAAGTTTTCAAAAATGTTATTTCCTTTATATTTTATTAAGTTCGAGGTACATTTTATTTACAATGATGGAGTGTGACGTTACACAATGCTCGGAAACTGAAGATAGAGAACACACGAGTAGAAACGTACTTTCAGGTCGTTATCATTAGCGAGGTATTAGGAAATCGTGAATATCGCGATAATAAGATCCCGTTTCCGATCGAACGGGGATTTAACGCACGCACCGGCGTACCTGATAGGTCGAAACTACCAAAGTTCGTATCGCCATCTCGCTCGCGCTCGCATCAGAGCGAGAATTCACGGCATGTGGCGCAATATCGCCAGGTGTAGATCACACGGATAGGGGTGGCCCCGGTGAATTTGTAGTAGTGCATAAAGAGGACGAGGATGGTAGGAGGGGAGGGGGGTGGTTTTGGCATCGGCCGGCTGTCGGTGGATTAATACACGCCGTGTTTATACGGGTTTATACATACATATATGTATGTCTGTATTTTCTATCTCTCCTCGACTCTATATCGGCGCTTTTGCCATAAATTATACGTCAGCTCGGCGTATCGATAAATGCTCGAGAGGGGGAGGAGCGCGCGCATCGCGATAAAAAATATAGTCGGCGGTTGTTCAACATCCAGTCGGAATAACTGTTTTAATTAAACTCCGCGCCGCCGTTTTCCCCGTTCGGGCCCGTCCTCTCGAGGATTCAATCGAATGCAAGAAGCTCGTAAACAATTTCACCATCTTTCTCGCTTCTGCCGTCGTTGTTTGCTTCGTTATGGCGGTACTCGCAATTTTCGAAGTCCGCTCGCCAGCCCGACGAGCTACGCGCCGCTCGTCCGTGTTTACCTCGCTCGTTCCCCGGAAGAACAACCCGTTCGGCCGGCCGTGTAATTGAATCCGTACCTGTCTCCGTGAGAATTACACAAATTTTCGTTCGCTACTCTCGACTGCTCGGCGCTTGTCGCGAAATTTTTACCAACGCCCCAATAATTCTCCGGCTCGGACGAAACTCCTATTATCTCTCTTGGGTTTTGTTTCCTTTTTTTTCACTTTCTGCCCTTTTCTCCTCCGAATTCTCTTTTTTTCTCGTTCAGGACTCTCGAGGCCGTGGCGAAATTACGAGCCACTCTGAATAACTCCAAGTTTCTCTTTCCATTCCCGTCCTACCGCGATGTCCTCTTCCGTCCCCGCCCTTGGCTGTTAAAAATCGAGTTAAAGCCGGATTAACTGAAATTTTTTTACCACCCCGGGTTGAAGAACCGCGAAAATGTATACGCTCGTCTATTTTTACATGGCTCACCGTTTTATCGAAATATTTTGCAAAACGGAACGAGAGAAAAATACACCCACCTGTGTGCATCCGCAAACTATCTTTTTACTCCCCATTCGATCGTTCTTTTTATTCCATTTAACGAGAGACCGACTTGTGGTTCTTGACACCGGAGTACTTTTAAAAAGGAGGGCAGACGAGGGAAAAAATAGAGGAAAAAGAGTGACCGGGGTGGGGGAAGTGGATATTAAATTCAATGGAAAGCGTCGCGAACGCTCGAAGAATTCTTCAGGCTCCGTTCTCGTCTCGAGAGAAAGAAAAAAAGGAGTAGAGAAGTATTGGTACCCCCGGCAGCCACTGAAAGGTGTATTCAGCGATTCGTCTTTTCCTCTTTCTTTCTTCCTCTGCCCAGCCCATTTCTCAATCCTCGAATACCATAATACTCGAGTTATCTACATAGGGTCCAATTTGAACCGATATGAAAAGATACATCATGGCCGTATCGCGCTAAAACTTCTCTCAATTGTACATTTTCTTAAAATATAAATGTTTTCTTATAACTCAAATGAAAAAATTTATGTGACGTTCATAATGAAAGATATTTAATAAATATGTAATATCATTCGATAGATACTAATTAAATTATATTCAACATTTTTCTATCATCGAGTATCGATAATACTCGATAATACATTTAATTCGTTCAATGTCAACATCGAAGAGAATGTAGCTTCACGAATAGAGTAAAACTGGCCACCTTGTATACGTACTTCACCCCTTTTCCCCGCTTTATCGCTAGTTTTGTCGAGTTTACCGAGTAAAAAAAAGTTCCCACTCCGACTCTATCTCACTCGGTGGCTACTTTTTCTCGGGTTTTCACCCGACCGCGTGACATGCGGGCGCACGGCCTATCGGCGCGAGGAGGGGTCGAGAGGTG
>NCVS01001727.1:30768-51412 GCA_003055095.1 Goniozus legneri | reverse complement strand
GGAGTTTTGCGCGAAAGTTCGAAACGCGCTGACTGAGGCGGCTCTCCAGCCGCGAGGCTTTTGTGCACCGACGAGAGTGAGTGAGCATCGCGAAACGCTTACGCGGCTCGCGTTCAACGGCCGCGAACAATCGCGTTAATTTTGCCGAGTTTACAAGTGCGGGGTGAGGGGGGAGGGAGCCGCGGAACGAAAGAAGGGAGAGGAGAGGGCAGGAGAAAAAAAGAGGAAGAATAAATTACGTCAAATGGTTTTTCGCGCAATGCACGCGAGAGCGAGCATTTGGTCGTTCTCCAAGCCTCGACTCGCCAAACTTTCCACGGGGTTTAACGGCGAACAGACGTAAACGCGGTACGAAAATAATTCCACGGGCGCACTCATATACCTGCCTTTCCCTGGGATATAGGGTAGGTGCAGTTGCAAATGATGAAATAACAAAGGTTCGAATAACAGACCTGTCGAGGCGAACGGCACACCGTACTCGGCTGCTTTCAGCCGGGGCTAATTACGACAAGACCACCCACACCTGCAACCCCATCGCATTGTTCCGCCATTTTGTAAACTTCCTGCCACTCAGCTCGAATCGAGAGAAGCTTCTGTTCCCCTTTGATCGTGGCTTCTCCTTTTTTTTTTAACCGGAAAATCCGCTGGATTATTCCCGTAGTTCGTTCGCGACGCGAATTTTCGCCGAGATCAGCTTCATCGCTCTGGAAGAGAGACGGCTATAGGAATAAAAAATAAAGGGGTGAAAAGCGGAAAATAGAGGAAGAGGGAAATCCGTTTGATCGTCAGGAAACGTTCTCTTGAGAGAGAGAAAGAGGGGAAAAGAGGGAAAAAGAGGGAGAGAGAGTCATTGTAGCCCGTTTTTAACAAAAGGAACTCCGGTATTCTTCGGCGAAAAAGTGGGGAGATGACGAAAGGGGGTGAGTTTCCATTCAGTACGTACGGGGGTGCCACGGGAGCCGCTGATGTATTACGTCACCGCGCCTTGGGTACTTACCCTCGCTTCTCTTAACCACTACCACCTACCCAGCCCCGCTGAAAACGTCCCGCAGGACGAGAAAAGATCCCGTAATCCGACCTCAGACGTTCGCGATAACAAAAGATTTTCCGGTGTTGCCGAATGAAAAACGCGAGATGATAAAAAATATGATTATTTTTCCGAATGAATTTTCTTTTCGTGTTTCGCGAACGAGTTTCTTACGATTTCCTTGAGACGATCTTTCCGAGAAAGAGTTTGAGTTTGATACGCTAAAGTGAATCTACACTAATTGAAAATTCCAACTTCTCGAACATCATCGAACGAAAGAAGATGAGAAATACGGTTATCTCTTTTTGTACTAATTTATTACCGCTTGAGTTTAGGTTTTCTATTTCACTGAGAAAATTCGAATTAACTTGGGATGTGGAGGGGGTGAATTTAGGTGCCGGTTTTCGAAGTTTGATAATTAAGAGAAGCATGGTCGAGTAGGAGAGAGAGAGAGAGAGAGAGAGAGAGAGGTCGAACTCTCGAGGAGAGCTTGGCGCGTAAGTCGAGGCAAGCTGGGGCTTTGCTTCTCTGGTTCTACTTTACTAGCCCTCCGTACTCCGTACTTCCCTCTCTCTGTCTCTCACTCACTCACTTACTTTGCCTACGACCTTCGATATCCCGTCTTTAAACCGACGACTTGGAGACGCCAAAGTTAATTCTCCGTTTCCAAGCATCTCTCTCCCTCTCTCTCGCTCTCTCTCTCTCTCTCTCTCTCTCTCGCTCTCGCGGTATCGCATTACCGGTTAAGGAGCTTTTCGCGCGACGAAATCTCTCGAGATTGAAACTTCCTGAATACGGGATATATCTATATACACTGTGTGTGTATATTTTTCGAGCGTAATTGCCGTCCATCAGGAGTTCAAATGTATATTCGCCGGTGTCTTATTTCAAAACGACAATCTCTTCTTTATTCGCCCCGAGTAGAGTTTGCGGATGAAAATGGATACAGATACTCGGAGTGCGTTAATAGCGAACGCGCGAATACCGGGCTAACGCGTTGAATAATGCCGGGGCTAGGAGCGCAGAAGTGGCCGGCTGGATAACGCGAGAGAATCCGACTCGACTAATGGACTTCGTGCTGCTCGCGGCCGCGTAACGGTCTTAAAATGTAACCCTCTCCCTCTTACGCCCAATAATTAAAACGCCCTCTCTCATTCGCTGAATTTAACTCCTTCATTTTCTCCATTTTTTTTTTCTTTCTCTGCCCTTCGAGTTTGTCTACTCATTCCTCTCTTTTTTCGTCGGAGCACCTCATCTTCATCGGCTGCGAATCGTGATTCGATTCCACGATCGGCAAACGTAGCGCGAAAAAGTTTCGATTAAAATAGTTGAAAATCCTGGCAGTTTATGCTCTTTACTCTTCCATCTCTCTCTCTTTTCCTCCTTACGCGCCTCGACCGGGGCTTCGAAGGGATTCAATCGTCTTCCTTCTTCGCTCACTTTTTTTTCTTGCTCGACTCTTCCTTTTCCTCGTACTTCATCCACGGCGGTATCGAAATTAAACTCGGAAACTCTCGTTTTATCGTTCGTTCTTAATCTCCAACACCTCTCGGTATAATCGTTCTCCAACGAGAGGTAATATAAATACTGGGTGTTCGATTTCATTCAATCGGATCGAATATCTCGAAATCGTTACGTTTCGCATTGAAATTATTTCAACTCTGTAATTTCTTTTTCAGGTCGTTCACGGGGTGCACATCGAGCCTGCTCACGAAGTGCGAAAACGAAGTATCAAACAGCCGTTACGAATTTTGCTGTCCTACGATGAGAGCGTGTTTCGGTAAGTTTGGAGTTGAAAATTTGGTTAAATTTAATGCAAATCGCCTGTGGCTCAAATGATTTTTCGTTAAAACCTAACTAACGCAACGTTGAATAAGTAATATAGTATTTAGTATTCATTTTTTTATTTACATTTTTTTAAAATAATACAGAAAAAAAACATTGTTATTAAAACCGACTCCAAAAACGACAAATACGAAATTGACTTGTTTATGTTTACAATCACGCGTACGTTGGAAACTAAACACAAAAATATTTACTATCGAAACATTGTAATCAAAAATACAAAAATTTCTCTCTACGTAGTAATAAAAAAGAAGAATAAAAATATGTAACAAGGATGAGAATTTTAATCCTCGTACTTAAGAAGCTCGTGAATAACTCTAGGAAATTTTCGTAAAGTTTAATCCGAGGCTAGGCTCGTTACCAAAACTTTCCTACGACGATAATCGTTCTCTCTCTATATATAATATATATATATGTAATACGTTTTAATTACCCAGCCGTATTAAATGCGGAAGGGGAGAAAAAGGGATGACGCTATATATATATATTTCAATGAAAATTCGAGTTTCCGCTTCGACCGGGCGATAAACCAGATCTCGAGAATCGTGCACTTGGGTCGCGTGCCAAGTGCCGCGGCCTCGCTTTCCAATTAAGCTTCTTCTTACGTTGGTGCGAAAATTTCCGTCCCCAAAATTCATACGCGGGGCTTCTTGCCGTGAAACTTCTTGCTACGAGCGCCGAGGGAACTCGAATCACGACGCGTATGTATATATCTCGCGGGGAAAGCCGGTCTTGCCCATATACATGAAAAACGTACGAGGGGGAAAAAAAAGGAAACTCGAAATTCGATTTCCCAGTATAACTCGCTCGTAACTCGGTTAACGTAACATCGTGCATCGATGTAACCGCGCTGAATTACGACGAAAACTCTCGTTGCACAATGGAATATTTTTTTTTCGTCCTTTATTTTACGAGGTTCTTTTTTTTCGTGCGCGGATGATTTAACGTATCGTTCCTTTTTATTTTCTCCTTGCGTTTTTCCGAAACCGTAGAAACATTTTTTTACGCCGTCGCTGCCCGCCGTACGATTCATCATTTTATCGACTTCGGGGTCGTTTCGCTTTTCTCTGACTCTCTCTTTTTTTTCACGATACGTTAACTATCCCAGTACTGTTCGACCGATAAGCCGTACGTATTCGTAATTAACCACGTCGCGCAGCGTGCCGATACACATTTTCTCGTTCGGACGAACAGCTGAAGGAGAAAAAAAGAGGGAGAAATGAGAAATCCCGTGTATCGTGGTTTTCCCGATAGTTCCTCTGGTTTTTTTCTTCTTTTTCAACCCCTTCCTACCGAACCGTGTCTACTTCTGGCCGATACTGCTGTCGTATTTTTTTCGATTTTCCTTTGCTCACCGATAAAAAAAGCCTGTAAAACATGAATTGTATTGAAAAATCTCGGAACGATAAATTTGTTTATTTGTTTCGTCACAAATTTTTCAGTTATATTCTATTCTCTTTATTGTTTTTACCGTTTTGCCGGTACTACGACTCGGATCTGGAGTAAACACGAATTTATTTTCAGATGTCGAATCGATTCCCGATAAACAGCCGGGATGAATAAATTCCTCGATATATTTATTCCTTATTTTATTCATTAATTCCTGGTTCGACTGTTGTGATTTCAATTAAATACAAATTATCAATAATCTTTGTACTCGTAATTCGGATGATTCGACCGAGCTTTTCACTGACATTGCGAAAAACCTCGTGACATGCCGCGTCATAAATGAATTGGCCCGTTTTATTCCGGTGGTTTGTTGAAAAATATTATTTAAATTATCCCGCGCGTCGCAAAGTATATATATATATATATCTACGCACACATATATACTATGCGTATAAGCATTTTACTCGTCCGGGAGCTTTACAGCGACGGTAAAAGCTCGCTCGCGCGGCACCGTAATTGCGCTTTTACGCGCGAGCTTTGAGCTCTCGTTCGCACTGAACCTCCGCCGTACGAGGAACGGTGGAGGGGGTGCGAAAAATAAAAGCAAACAATGGAGAGTAAAGAAGGGGGGGGGGGGGGTTCGTAATTTCGCCTCGTCTCGCATCCACCCCTATTATTTTTATCGCTCGACCGTGTACGACTCTCTTGCTCGCTCCTTCACTCCCCCTCCTCTCGACGATAATTTCGTTTCTCTCGCTTTCTCAAGCCGCGGAATTACCAATGGCGGAGAAAAAAATGAACGATGCTTGAATTTCCTTCTCGGAGCTATTTGTTCTCTTCACTCTAACGGATGGAAACAATTTACGAAATTAACAATGATTAATCACGACCTCACGTAATTCCATTATCGTTCAAAAATGTTATGGAATTGGGGACAGATGTAATTCTGGAAAATAATCGAATTAATTGAATTTAGCGTTCGGTGACGTTTTTCGGTAAATCGAGCTTTTGATATCGAGCTGAAAACGATGACGGATCCTGTTACGAAAAAGTTGAATTATCCGATATTAAGCGCCGCGAACGTGCATGGCGCAAAACTTGAGCGTTCCAGTTTTTTAACCCCTGCTTCAACACCCCCCCCGCTCTTGCTGCCTCTAATGAACGAAACTTTTCTATTGCTTTTTAAACAATCCAGCCTCTTTTCTCGACGAGAAAGAGACGAGAGGAAGAAAAAAAAATCATCAATTTCTCAAAACTTCCGGCACACACCGCTTTATATATCGAAGTTGTGAAAAGCCGGGGATGCGAACTGTCTCATTGAGCGCAAATCCAGGCGCATTCGAAGCGAGATAAAAAGATATTCTTTCGTCTTGAGGAATTTTTTTCCCTCGTCTTTCAACCTTCTTCCGTCGCTGCCGTTCTTTTAAAATTTTCAAAGACAACGTCACCGACGGAAATCTCACTCTCGCTCTCTCTCTCTCTCTCTCTCTCTCTCTCTCTCTCCCGAGTGGGCGTGTGTACGCGCACGCCATTCAACTTGACTTTTGCACACCGGGTAACCAGGTATTTACGTACCATACGTACTTTCACCTGGAGTTCGCGAGTCGGCGAGCGAGAGAGAAAGATGAGATCGCGAACGTGAAAAGGAACGCGAGAGCGAGGAGTGGGGATAACGTGGGTAAAGCCTCTTATTGTGTCGCGAGCAGAATTTGCGCGATAATTAATTTCCCCACTCGTTCTGAATAACGAGGAGCCGAGATATGAATCAGCTCTATGGATCTTCGTGATTCGCGTTATTCTCTCATTATTTGCTACGGACTTTTGTGGAGTCGAGTGTCCATTTTTGCGATGCGAGTGGCTAATTAAGTTGTCTCGTTGTGGACGTACCGGTAACGATCGATCGACTCTCTCCTCCTCCTCCTACGTCCCTCCCTCCTTTGCTAGTTTGTTTGATCTCGACACACATACACGTATTAGCGTGAATACTCGTGGATTCTCTAATGGGCCAATTACGTGGCCGACGATTGATCTCGCGATCCACTATTAACCCACCCGATCACGATTAGTTTCGATCGAGATCGTTTATTCAGCCCGGTCGTTATGGGCTATTCGTCATTTGATTTTTTTGCTATTTGAGATACTACCAATTAACAAATTTTGAAGTAAAAATGGACAAGTCGTCCTCGAATATATTTTATCGTGACTAACTTTTGTTTCTCATTTTAAGCATCTTATCGACTCGATAATTCAATAAATAGTTAACGAAATTTATCGGATCCAGTTATTTTTCGAATCATATCCAATTTTCCACTCGCGGAAAAATAAACTTAAAAAAAATTGGAAAACCCGTTTTGGTTTTTTCGCGAAACTCGCCCATCTCTGTTTTTTTCTTTGTCTATCTCGCTGGTTGACTTTACGAGATGAAAATAAACCGTGGCTCTGCACGGGAACGCAAATTGCCGTTGACGGAATTTTACACGCTCGGGCGCCCCAGAGCCCGGGGAAATTGATACGTTGCGTGGCTCGCGCTTCTGGCCAAAGAGAGAGAGAGGGAGAGAGAGAGAGAGGGAGAGCGAGAGATACGTATACATAGTGAGAGAAACATAGAGGACGAAAACCATTTTCTCTACTTTTTTTCATCCTCTTTTTTCATTCAACTCGTCGCAGCGCACACACAAGCCACACGTGCTCGGAATACAGTTTTCCCCGTTATAATTTACCCCGGCCGAAAATTTCGCGATAAGCCGCTCGATTGAATAATAAGTTTCAACGATCTCGGCTATGAAGGGGTAGAGAAACGCTTAAATGACTTTCCGGTCCCGAAATAGAAAACGAGAGAAAGGAAAAATCGGTCGTTCGCTCTTTAATGCCAGTTAAATTTGCAAACTCTTCTCTCCTCTCTCCATAACCCTCCATTTTTATACCTTATTCAACCAATTACGCTCAATTAAATCGAGAGCGTCGAGCTTTCCTATTTCCTCTCTTTCTCTTTCTTCCTGTTCCTTCCTTTTTTACAACCCCGTCGTAAATTCTCGCGACTGAAAACGGCTGTGAGTGCGCGAGTATGACCACGAGAAGGAGAAAAAAGTGAATTCTCCTTGCCCGGGAGCAAAATTAACGGGCAGACTCGATTAAAGGGGGGGAGAGAAGTTAATATCGCGATTTCAATTTCGAGATTGGAATCGCGCACTCTCTGCGGGAGATCGGAAAGAGCGAGAGAGAGAGAGAGAGAGAGAGAGAGAGAGAGAGTTACGCGCGATTAGTCGGGTCGTTAACAACGTACGCCAGTCGTGACGTAATTGCTTGATTAGAAACCGAAACTTGGCGAAACAGACAGAGAGAGAGAGAGAGAGAGAGAGAGAGAGAGAGAGGGAGAGAGAGGGAGAGAGGGAGACAGACATAACGAAACCGACAGGAGAACCAAACCTGCTCGATCGATTATCGAAAATCCATTCAACTGGCGTTGCCTGCGCGAGACAAATTCGAGCATAATCGAGCATTCGAAACTCGTCACCTCGGCGGGGGTGTGTGCCGGTATTCCTAAACTTTCGCTTATCTCTCATGCTCCATCTCTCTTTCTAGTACCAGCTCGGTACCGCAACTTTTGCTACTCTTGTGTGTACGTAGCTCGCGTAAATCCCGGCTTTGCATACGTATATCTCCCCTCGTCCTTCCTCTCCTCTGTCCCCCTCTGCACCCCCTTCCCCCTTGCACCACCCTATACGCACGCGTCACGACGGAATATTTCACGAAAAGCGAGTTTCCGCGACTGTTTCCACCTCCCGAACTCGGATGTCGTTCCTTCCTCCCCCTCCTCTCGCTATTTCTGTATACTTATACCGTGCCCGTCCCGCTCGCGCTCCTGGCCCCGTTTCGCGCACGAAATGGAATATTAGCATAATGTCGGATGAAACTCGTCCGAATCTTGAGGGGGTGCGGGGGTGTTCGAGGTGTGTCTCGGGCATAACTTCTCGCGGAGCTCGCCCGATTTCGAATCACCGCGTTGACTAAGCCGTAAAAAGAATAATCCACCGTATTTTTTTTTTGCTCTCGCTGCTTTTTAACTCTTCGATTTTTTTTTCGCCGGTGAATCCGCCTCGGAAGTCGAGATTTTTGCCAGTGAAACGTGATTCGCGTTTTTAAGCGGCGAGAAAATGATGGGAAACTGGACACAAAGGATTTTATTGTTATTTTGAAATGGAAATCCAACGTAGTTGGAAATTTTTAATACAACGAGAACACGGAGACTTTTCGAATCGAAATATCAATTGAAACGTAGGATATTGAACGAAATTCTAAAAATTTAGCAGCGAACGATTCTGGATGAAAAAAATCAGTTGAGAGAATTTCCTCTGGAAAATCTCACGAATGAATTTTTCAAAAATGTATTGAATGGATTAACGAATTGACAACCAGGAACTTTTTTATCACGGTTTTGGTACAGAGAGCGCGAGAAGGGATTTTTTTTCAAGTATTCATCGCTATTCTCGTGTCTATAATTGGCAATTTCAACGTAAAACAATGGGATTGTCTGTTACACTGTGCTATTAGAGCTGATACGGCTCCGTCTTATAGTCTCGCTAACTCGCGCTCCTTGACATTTTGAAGATCTCGGTCGGCGTTTCACTTCTCCGTTCCTCCTCCCGCTCGTATCCAACACGTACACTTCTATATGTATATTCTCTTCGTTGAGAAAAAAAAAAAAACAGAAATTCATACCCAGCCCCCGCAGAGCGAAACGAAATGAAATTGAATTATTTCTGTACCCCCGAATGAGTGGACAATTTTTTCCTTCCCGCCTCGAATTTTTACTTTTTTCAATTTTCAACGTCGACGCACTCGTCTTGAAACACGAGGAATATTTTTTACGCTCGCTATTGTTCCTCTTCGTCTCGCTCGCTGCTATATATACATACACATACACACAATATATATATACATATATACACACAGATCTAGCCCGAAGCCGCGAGCATGCAAACGATGCACTCTACAGAATTAAACTGCTGGCGCACCTGCAGCCGCGTGTAACGCACAGCGTGGGATTTGTCTCTGCATATTATATATATAGAAATAACTCTCGAAACAAAGGATTGAAAAAAAATGCCGCTCTAAAGATATTGGAGAGAAAAATGTTGGTGAAAAAAAGGAGAAATGAAAAATATAGGAGAGCGACCTGACAAATCGAATCGATGGGTAGAGATTCGTTTCGATAAGTGCGGGGGTACGAGAGCGAGAGAGAAAGAGAGAGATAGCTCGATTATTATACGGAGCAGACAATGGCTGATGCCATTGTTCGCGCGTACACCGAATCGCTATAACGAGCGTTCACCGCTTCGATTCTCCCCTCGCTGATTGCCGTCGCGCAAAGACAATCGATTCTCCTCTCTTTTTTACACTCCTCTTATTTTTTTTTCTATCTAGATTGAGCCACACGGATCGTTCGACAATTCGAGCTCGGAGAGAAAAGAAAAATCGTCGCTCGTCATTTTTAGTCCCGTTCGAAGTTCTAAGTATTCTCTGGTAATTGTCATCCAAAACTTTCCGTCCCGCTGTATCAGTTTGTCAAATTGCGATACAACCATGCTCCAATTTTTTCTAGAAAATTTTCAATTCGCTGATAATAATTGAAAAAACAAACTTTCGTGAATCGTGTATTAATATCTTATAAAATAATAACTTTTTATTTATACGCAGTCGTAAATCTGTGTGTAAGTTGCGCGTGCGTGTGCGTATATGCGAGTATATACCTTTGGCAATTTCACGCTTCGTGAAGGGCGCTCGAGATTTAATACGTCGGGGTGATAGGACCGATGCGACGGTAAATATTAATAACCGGCGTGTTATCGACTACTCTCTCCCTCTCGCTCCCTCTTTCTCTCTCTCAGGAACACCTGTTGCTCTCGCTCGAGTCATCTCTCGCGTGCAAATATACCACTCACCCCTACTTCCCGATTTCTCATTAAGAATTCTCGCTAGCCGATTCGCAAAATAAACTATATACTATATATAACCGTAAGTACGTGTGCATTAACATCACAATGTAGCAATTTTCGTTACGAAAAATCGATTCGTCGCTCGAAATGCCGAGTTATTCGCAAGACCCAGTCGAGAAGAATTCGAAACTAGGCTCGCCTCGGAGAAGGGCGCGTTATTCTCATGCCAAGTTTGTTGAAAAGAGCCGGAGAAAGAGAGAGAGAGAGAGAGAGAGAGAGAAGGAGAAAGAAAGACAAAGATAGAGATATAATAAAGACCCGCGCAATTTTATACCGCCCGCTCCTTTTCACGAGTCGAGAACTCTATTCTTCGGACTTGGTTCCTTTTTTTTCTCTTCACTTCGCGGATAATTTTCGTCACTCTTAGGACGAGATCGTGAACGAGGACGAGCGTGTTCGGGGCAATATCGCGAACGTCAATCGTTATCGAGCGTGCGCCGCGGAACGATTCTGGCTTGTAGTCGCGCACGGGATAATCGAGAGTGAAAGGTCTCCCTTCCCTATACTCGCGGAGACGATGCTCGAGAATAATCGAATCGATAAACCCGCGAGATGGAGTCTTGATTTATTTATACAACGTTCCTCAGACACTGGAATTGAGAGAAAGATCGAAACGGAAAAAAAAGTTTCATCGGATATTTTTCCCACTCCTATCGCCTATAAACCAAGCATGTTCAGTATACATACAAACGGATGTAAAAAATATCGCTTAATCATCGTGAGATATGTTTTAAGATGAAATTGATGACGAAATTTGGAAAAAAAGCGATTTTGAAGCCTGATAGTCGCGTAAAGAGGTAAGGCAATTTTTCGACGAGTATAACAAGGCCGTTTAGCTCGGTGACTATCTTGTGAAATCACTAGCTATAGAGGGCGATGAACGATCCTCCTGAGCGAGGAGTTAAAAGCGATGAAGAAAAAGAAGGAAGGAAAAAAGAGAAGAGAAAGAGAGAGAGAGAGAGAGAGAGAGAGAGAGAGAGAGAGAGAGAGAGAGAGAGAGAGAGAGGGATGAAGAGGAAGAGGGAGGGTGGTAATGCCGGAAAAACTGCTGGCTCGGCTCGTGACCGCGATAAGGAGGCAAAATTTGCACGTGCGCGTTCTTCCGAGAATAATAATCGTAAAGAAGCGAACCAACTCGTATCAAACCCTGGAGCAAAATTTAAAAAAAAAATAAAAAGAAGAGGAAGAAAAAGAAAAAGCAAATATCGAGTTGGAAAATCTCGCCCGCGTCGTATTAATTTTCCGAACAAAAGGGGTGAATTTTCCTTCTTTTCCTGTTTTGTCCGTGATATTCGGCTTTTCCGCGTTTGTCGAGTTTGCGGGTTTCACGGAAGCGCGGCTAACGAGACGCCGGCCACTCGCAAACAAGAGCAGCGCTGCTGTGAGTGAAAAAGGGGCCGAGACAGAGACAGATAGCGAGCGGTCGGTCAGTGATGAAGCGAGAGAGGTAGGAAGCCGGAACGAGAGTCAACTCGCGAATGTTGCCCGGACCGCTAATATTGACCGAACCGAGCTAGCCGCGAGAGCGAAAGACACCGAACGGCTCGGCGAAACTGGCCGCTATACCCGACAATTACATCCAGATAGGTGGAGATGGGAGCGACGAGATAGAGAGCTCGAAAATACAAACCTCGTTCGAAAGAAGAATAAAGGCGAAAAAATCTCGCTCCGAAAAAAGAGAGAGGGTAGAGGAGGGAGGAGAAAAATTGATTCAACCGCGAAATTCGTTTTTGAAAAATTCGCGTTGCATGTGCACCCGCGGGAAATTCAATTTGAACTTGTTGCCGGTTGCGCGAGTCTCGCAACACAATAAAGAGACGGATGAGAGGGAGGGTCGAAGGGGAGAAAGAGCGAGTAAACGTACGCCGTACGTATACGTACACACGAGCGACGACGTCGCGCGAGTAATCTGAAATTGAAATTACGGAAGTTAAGTGCGAGCGAGAAAGGCGAAGGAGAGAGAGAGAGAGAGAGAGAGAGAGAGAGAGAGAGAGAGAGAGAGAGACGTAGTTTCGGTCGGTTCGGTTCCTTCCGGAACGCCGGTTCGCCGGAAACTGTGGAATAAATACGCCGAAGTACCTCGGAAGGTGTTCGCCGATGCAGAGTTGCAAATTTTTTGCAAAACAAATCAGCTAATACAAATGGCCCGCTCCAATTTTTCGATTCGATCAATACGCTGAGTGATGGAATTATTGGTTTAAAATTTAATTGACAATTTGTTTTTTTCGATTCTCATATTTTTAACTTTTGTTATTTCTCGGAAACTTGATTAAAATGTTATTTCATGAATAAAATATCGTCCTTTTTCTCGAATGAATTGAGCAGTTTTCTGTGAAACGTTTATTATTCGCATCCAACAAACAACGAGGTACGCCGAGTTCTCGAAGCGCGCATCTTCAGGGAGTGAGCGGTATGTTTTCGGGAAAGTTGTCGACGTCTCTCGGTATGAGTGTCGCATTACAAACGCGCACATGTCCGATTCCACTGGATACGAAATCTGCTTTCATTTGTCTCACTCGGTTAGCATTTCATTTCGCATTGTTATTGCATTCCCGTCGTATTTCTCGTCTTTTATCGCAACACCACGTTGGGCCATACAGTTGCCGAGACTAAAATATTTCAAACGAGAATAATTATCGATCGATTCCCCTACGAGTGACTCGAGAAATGAGATAATCGTTACTTTATCCAACTGAGAACTATATTTCGCTGCCAAATACTTCGTTAGGGGAAATTTTTCCTCCGCTTTATTCAATATTCGAAGTGATTAACGGATAATGGCGAATCGGGCGGCGAAGCGGAATGGATTTCGCGAGTTTAATCTTCTCCTCGTTAGCTCGCCGTTTCTCGAGTAAACGTTTCTGTATCGCTGAGATACGGTAGCAGGGAGGAACGCGAAGCTCTCGATAGGCGAGATTGGATCGCGAAACGTCGTTATCGTTATCGGAGTCTCGCGCGTAGACTCTCTTCCCCTCTTCCATATCCACCTGGGAAAAATATAAGGAGGGTAGAGTGGAAACGCGAGAAAACTCGACGCGGAAAATTGTCGTGAATAAATTCTCGCGCTAGGACGTATCGATTTCCATAAACGAGTACCCCGCATTCCGGGAAAAAGTTGAAAATAACCGTGAGATGCCCCGAGGAGAAATCTTAACCGTTCTCTCTATATCTCTCTCTCTTCCTCTCTCGAATAGGGTAAAACATTCGAGAAACATTGCCGAAGATTGAAAAACAGTGGATCCTCGGTATTCTCGGCAGGGTGCAAGAGTCACGATAATCGGACGTGCCGCGACACGGTAGGACCTTTTATTACGATAAATCAAATTTATCTTTCGGTAACGCTCGGTCGCTCGTGAGAACGGTAGCTTTATATATGTATACACATAGAAGGATGAAGAGGAGCGCGGCGGGTGGAGGGGGAGGAAAAAGCTCCGTATTTGACTTGCAAAGCCCGCATTGGACGGCCTGATTCAGCGATTGAGAGCGAGCGAGAAAGACAGAGAGAAAGAGAGCAAGGAAGCGGATAAGAGGGAAGCTTCGGAGGGAAGAGAAAACCTGACGGGAGCGAGAGAGAGAGAAAAAAATATGCGGTTTCCGATATATAAACAGATTCTACTCGAATGGGGATCGCGAACTTTGAGCCCTCTCGACGTATCGTGAGACTTTGTTCGCCGAAAAAAAAGGAGAAGAAAAAACTCGACCGCACACAGTAAGAATATAAAATCGGCATATACTATCTCTCTCTATCTCTTTTTCTTCCTCTCTTCGTATTCTCTCGATACGGAAAAATTCTGGAATAGGAACGAAAAAAACATTCTCGCCTAATAAATCGAATACACGCGGCGAGCTTTCCATCTCTCTCTCCCTCTCTTTCTCTCTCTTCTTTTCGCTTTATTCGTTGCAAATCGATTTTTCTGATTCGATGACGCCCAACGTTGAACGCAACGGGATGGATTAAAACAACGGTTCTATTCTCGCTCGGACGGTCAAAAAATTGTCAAACTCACCGATACTCTATCCGCCGTATAAAAAAGAAAATTGAGGAAATTTCGTCGAAAAAAATGAAAATAAATAGAAACTCAGTTGGAAAAAATGCTCGACGAAGCGCGAGTCAAGCGTTAGCCCGGTGGATTAACCTATCGCGTGGGATGGTTACATTCGTCGACTACCGAATACCGTAAAGAGAAAAGCTCGACAAAAAGTACATATAGAGAGAGAGAGAGAGAGAGAGAGAGAGAGAGAGAAATAGAGAGGGAAAAGAAATCGTAGGAGAATATCTCGCAAGGGAGTTCACACATGGCGAGAATCGAGCCAAGTCATGCCTCGCTCATATCTTTTTCTGTTTTCTTTTTTTTTCTCTCCAGTTCTCTTTCTTTCTTCCTCTCGGAATTCTAGATTCAACACGGAAAGCCCGGCTACGAATCGCGGCACGATACCAGCGAGAGCGACACGCGAACGTTGCACGACTCCTGGGAAAGCAATAAACCCACCCTATCCTCTCGTGAAAATCCTCTCCTAATATATTCGAACGATTAAGAACGAAAGAACGAGCGTTTAGATCGACTCTTGCCTTTTTATGGGAGAAAATGAGAGAGAGGGAAAGAAAGAGAGAGAGAGAGAGAAAGTAAGAGCTTTGGTCTAGCGTTTGAAGCTTTTATACAACCTTGGAGCTCGGGATTAAAGTTATACGAGCGACTGGGGGTGCGGTGAGTAACAGAGATGGAAAGATATACGGAGTGTCTTGTGCAGTCTTCCTAGTCGTGTGTTTCGAGAAATAAAAGGTATATCAAAAAGAGAAAGTGTTTCAGCACTTATCAAAGTTTTATGAATATTACAGTCATATGTATGTCTCTCCAAATACATATTCATTCACATAAATATTAACGGTATAGCCATAATTTGATAGATTGTACCTTTTATTACCTGAACATATATAGTACCTGCGGGTAATGAGGCCCTAGCTAAGCGGATATGAAGTTGAAAAGAAAAATAAGTTAAATAGTTACTATTCATCGATATTAATTGTTTATATAGTAATCTTAAAATGAGTTGAGAACATCCATGTTTCAATATTATTATTATTATTATTTTTTTTAATTATTTCTGGCTTTTAGGCCTTATACCCGTTAGGTCTTATTACTCTCAGGTACTATACTTTGATTTCAATAATTTAAGAACCCTAAACATAGAAATAAATCAAGCTCTATCTAATGGGCTAAGAGTCTTTTGCCAACAAAACTCGCTGATAATTCAATATAATGCATGTAATTTCGGAACAATGAGCTCTTCGCTCAACCAACTATGTAACACGTTCTAAAATTCTGAAATACCCCGTAGATATAAAGAGCGCGTAAGAGCAAGAGCAGGACGATGGCAAGACGCGTCGTTGTCTCTGGGGCGTATTTCAGACGTCGCGCCAGATTGGAAGAAGCCGCGCTCGGGCCGAACGAGAAGAGACTCCGCTGATATTCTCGCGACGGGAGAGTGACGTTGGTGCGGTGAAAATGGTAACCGAGGAAGACGAGGGGTAGGGGAGGAGGGGGCGGTGGAAGATGTTGCGATCGAGAAAAGCGACGTTCGACGTAATCCCGGCGCGCAATATCACGATGATGTTCGGATAGAAAAGAGGAAAACTAGCGCGCTATATACCTATGTAACACACCGTGGCTCTTTTATTTTTCGCGCTCGCGGAGAGCTTTCACGTGTCGTACCAACCATGCGGTTGAAAATGTTTTTTCCCCGTTGGCACGCGGGGAAATGCGAAAGGGAGCGCGGGAGGCGGAATATTCCGCGCGGGATCGAAAAATAGAGGAAATTCGAGGCTGGTAAGAGAGACTAAATTGAAAATTATACTCGTCTTTCCTCGCTCTATCCTGGGAAATCGGCGAGAGGTAAAGGAAAAGGGATGAAAATTTTCCGATCAATTTCCCGGCGTGCGTATAATGATTCGTGATTACATAGCGAGGGCTCGCCGAGTGAAACGAACCGGCTATGAGGAAAAAGCAAAACGGAAAAAGGAAAAACCGAAGGGAAATTCTTTTGACACGATGTGCCCTTGAAAACGTCATCGTTATCGCGAGCTTTCCTCGTCGCGAGAAAATCGGAAAGCCTTGTATGCAAATTTAAATAAAGCGCCGCGAGTTGAAATTCACGCGATCGGTGAAATGAATAAAGTCGAGGGAAAACATGGGAAATTGCGGAAACCATTCTAATTGATCTCGAATGAGTGAAATTCCACGACTCGCAATCAGAGTTCCTGACCTCTCGCATTCGCGGTGAATGCTCGAATTTGAATCCCCACTCGAGAAAATTATAGTGATGGGGAGGCAGGGTGGGAGTGTAGGGAAGGGTCGGTGGTGGTTGGGGCTTGGGCTAATCTCGCCGTATAATTAACCGCGCGAGAGGGCAACCGTTCTCGCGCGTGCTGCAGAGAATAAGAGCGAGAGAGCGAGAGCGAGAGAGAGAGAGAGAGAACTCCCATAACTCAGCTACTAAAGCCGCCGCAAATGCGCGCTGTGCGAAAAGGGGAGATCGAGAAACGCGAAATAAGCTCCGAATCAATACCAAGTCGATAAATCGTTTGGCTACTTTTGTTTCCGTTCTCTCATACTGACTCCTCACGATCGAACGTAATATTTCAACCCCCGCGATATTATTTACTCTCTTCTCGGAAATATCGTCTGCCGTTCGATCGTCATTTATGTGAAAAAATCGACAAATCGATTGATTCCCAGATAGTCTATAATCTTGAGTCTACAGCGAGAGCGATGGAATTTTTTTTGCACTCGAATTATAGGTTTAGTCGAGCGATTATTGTCATTCGTCTTCGTCGTGATACGTTCTTAAGTACGTATATAGGTATAACGGACATTTGTATGCATACGACCGTATATTTTATGTATACCGTCTTGCGCGATCTGTCAAAGAGCGCTCATATTGCATTAACCCACTTCTCAATCCTCCCCTCCGTCTCCACTGACGCGATCCTTTGGTTCGTTTGTTCAATGCGCTCGCGCTCGCGTACACGCTCTGAATTCGCTGAATTAATTCTCCGCCATCCACCTCTCCTCTCACTCTGTCTGTCTGTCTCTCTCAGCCCATCCGATAGCGCACAAAATCGCATTAATTAGACTCGCTACGTAAGCATAATCCTCGCTCGAGCGCACATGTCCGTCGAATTTTCTGAACATACTGACAGCCAGGATAAAGAAATGCGAAACAGGAAATCGCGAATACGATGTCCACTGGCTCATTAACGAATTATAATTCGCGAAGAACAATTTTTAATATTCCGGTTGACAATTGACGAGGCGAGGTACAGGGAAAATTTACGGTACTGAAAGTATTCATTAATAAAGGATGATAATTTCAACCCGGCTATGAACGCGATTGCGAATTAATCGTGACTGACGTTCGTCGATAAGTCGCAGGGGGTTAGCGGCGCAATTTGCGGGACATAAACGTCGCTCGCTGTCGGCCCCAGTAAAGAGGAGTGAGAGGGATGACGAGGGGGGAGTTTGAAAAGGATGGAGTAGCCCTTCTATTTCACCCTTTCACGTGCCAACGGTCATGACTGATCTACGTGATGTACGCGATTCACGCGCGAAAACCCGGCCCCCTCGCGTGAGTTTGAGAACGTACACGCGAGGAGGGGGGTATATGCGGAGAGTGTCGAGGATGCGGCATACGCTTTCGCACCGCGCCGACACGTTATACGTACTCGGCTTGCTCTGGGCGCTAAATCGTTAGTTACGGCCCTCCCCCCGAAACGGGATTTACGAGGCCGCAAAATTTTCTTGCCACTGCTCCCCCTTCCACGGTTACCTTTTTCCTTCCCCCACCACCCCGACCGTTATTTACGTCAAAACATTACGATGTTCGTATTTTAATGCGAATTGATTGTCAAGCCGTGCCGCGAGTCGTTATCGATAACCTCCATACTGCAGGGATATATTCGCCGAAATTAGTTCTGCATCGCGAGCGTTAATTGCCACGAGAATTTCCCGTCGGATATTGCGAGAGGGTGAGCGAGAGAGCGAGCTGGTTCGCTAATGTAACTTGTGCTTCTGAGCTCTCTCTATCTCCCTCGCTCCCCTTCGCTCCTCGTGTTCCTCGCCCTTAATCAAAGCTATATAATCACGCCGAAATCGCGAGAACCGGAAGCTTAATGAATTTCCGCTCCGTCGAAAATTCGCCGGCTGCGAAGAAGCGTAATTGTTTCTTTCTTTGTAGCGAAATTCCGAACGATTTTTTGGAAATTCAAAAGTTTTCTCATAACCAAATAATTTTCGAGCGGATCCAAGTAGCCTAGGTCAACGATTTATCAGACGGTGCCCATGAATTATACTATTTTAAACAATCGTGATGGTTTTACTTTTATGTAGCAATTTTTTCGCGCACATGTTATCCCTAGAAACAGAAAAGGAAATAGAGAAGAGAAAAATATTGAATTCATCAGAAGGAACAGTTTTCAAAGCGAAATCTTCATTTTGAAAACGGGCGTCAGCCACTTTGACCTAAAAAAACGGTCGAAAAATTCACCGCGGCAACGCGCGATTGTTTTTTCTTTTCCCAGTAGTATGAGTCCAGGATCGGTCAGCCGTTACCCGTGAAATTTTTTTCCTTGCGCGAATCTCGATATTTCTGCGGTGGGAATGCGCTCGTTGGGTCGTGATTTACGAGGTTGTCGGGTAACACCTAAACTGGTACACATACACAGCGTAGAAACTGTGTCGTATCCCACCTGGAGAATCCACGTCGACGGCAAAAGTAATGGACGACGTAACGCGAATTTCATTGTTATTTGCACCCTCCCACCATTCCCGCTTTGCCCGAGGCGTAGCCGTCTTCTCATAACTCGAGATTAATCGTCCCCGGGAGTTTTTCGACGATTGATGCGGCGAAAAAATATCTCTCAGAGACTCCGGGTATCCTTCGTCTCATCCGTCGGGGGATGACGGCGCAATAAGTTTTCATCAGGAAATAGCGAAAGGCACTGAAATTAATAAGTATCCTCGCAATGAGAACCAGCGCTACCCGATGTTACTACCTTATTCGAATGAATATTTAAGCGAAAGTAATAAAGTTCGAGGTAACGCTGAAGACTGCGTTAGGTATCATCCCGGGAGGGTGTGCTATATTTGAGTGCTTTAAAATAAAGGGCACGGGCAATTAAATTCTATTTACGTATATACTTCTCGCGGCGCTAGGCTAATTCTGGAAAACATTTATCTTCGCTATTTAATATCGAATTTTGTGCTACTATCCTTGCTAGGAAGGACGTTTTAATTATTTTCGTAGATCGTTTAGGGGGGATAGGGAGGGGTGGAGAGATAGTGGATAATTTTCATTCGGTTCTCGCGGCTCGCCAAGCCGAAATTAGTCTCCGCACTCGCCTCGCTCTATTGCCTAACGAGACTCTAATCCTCCGGTCTCGTTAAAACCGCCAGAGAGTCTTCATTCCTCCTCCATCCGCGCACCCTCCGTCTCCTCATCTCGTGAGTGCTCCGACGCGTAATTAAAATGTTAATCGGGTAATTGAACACGTCTTAACGACTCGCCGGTTTTCGCCCGAGAAAGAAGAAAATTCGCCTTCCTCCTCTTTCCTTACTTTATTGGTTTCATTAAAGTCAATCAACCTTTGCCATACCACGCAATACTTATCGACGAAGCTCGATTTTGATGCCAGCGATGTTTCTGTTACAGATTGGACGACGAGAAACTGGACCTGATAAACGTGAGTAGAATAATCGTTTTTAATCCCCAATATCTTTCTCTCTCTCTCTCTCTCTCTCTCTCTCTCTCTCTCGCTCTCAAACGTTAGCCAGCGAAGCGAAACGATATTTGACGTTCGACGTAATTGCGAGCTTCGTGGGTGGTCCCGTCCGGTTTATGAGGCTGTCAAGCGTCCATCCCCCTGCATTCCCCCACAACCCCCTTCACGATCGAGGTTAATGTATTGGTACGGTGGATAATCGGAAATTGCCAAGTTTCGATCGATGCACATTAATCGACATATAAACCTCGTATATGAAACTCGAGAATTTCTCAAGAATAATTTTCGCGGAATACTCTCAACTCGAACATACATAAAGTTCTCGTCAAAATTTCCCGAAAAATATTTCAAAATTTTCCTGAATTCAATCGAAAGAAGAATATCGATATAACATTTCTGAATTATGGATTTATAACTTTGAAGTTATTTCGAAACTCGTGAAATTCTCTCTCCACATTTCATTGGTTTCAAGAAGAGAAGATGCAAAGCTCTTACTCGAATGAGATATGAAAGAATCTGATGTTGCGCGTCCCCGATTGTAAAAATTTTCTCGAGAAGTGTTTCCTGTTTCGTCGAATAAAAACGCGATCGTATATACAAAAGTGATTAAAA